>PVJS01009701.1:0-20088 GCA_004027185.1 Glis glis
TGGCCGCGAACCCGGATCCTCCGGTCTCCGCCTCCCAAAGTACTGGGATTACAAGCGTGCGCCACCACGCCCGGCTCAGCCACTTTCTAACTGCTGGGGATGGAACTAGGGCCTTGTGTATGCTAGGCAAGCGCTAACCATTGAGTAACAGCCCAGGCCTCCTAATTATTTTTTTCCCCTGGTGTTATTGAAGATTGAATCCTGGGACACTCTACTTCTGAGATACACACCCAGGCCTTTTTTATTTTTTATTGTTCATTTTTTTCTTTTGGTTCTGGGGATTGAACTCAGGGCGTTCTATCTCCGAGCTACACCCCCAGCTCAATTTTTTATTTGGAAACAGGGTCTCGCTAAGTTGCTGAGGCTGGCCTCAAACCTGCAATCCTCCTGTCTCAGCCTTCCAAGTACTGGGATTACAAGCATGCACTACCATGCCTGGCTTCTTTTTAATTTTTTTTTTAAAATTAAGCTATACCCCCAGCCCTTTTTTATTTTTTATTTATTTATTTTTTTCTGTGGTACTGGGAATTGAACCCAGAGGCATTCTACCTCCAAGCTACAGCCCCAGACCGATTTTATTTCTTATTTGGAAACAGGGTCTCACTAGATTGATGAGAGCCTCACTAAATTGCTGAGGCTGTCCTTGAACCTGCGATCCTCCTGTCTCAGCCTCCCAAGTACTAGGATTACAAGTGTGCACCACCACGCCTGGCTTCCTTTTTTATTTTATTATTTTTTTGAGGTACTGGGATTGAACCCAGGGGCATTCTACCTCCAAGCTACACCCCAGCCCTATTTTTATTCTTTATTTTGAAACAGGGTCTCACTAAGTTGAGGAGGGCCTCACTAAGTAGCTGAGGCTGGCCACGAACCTGGGTCCTCCGGTCTCAGCCTCCCAAGTACTGGGATTACAAGTGTGGTCCACCATGCCTGGCTCCATTTTTATTTAAAATTTTTATTTTATTTTGATATTGCGGATGGAATACCAGAGGCATTCTACCTCAGAGCTACACCCCCAGCCCTTTTTAATTTAAAAAAATTTATTTATTTTTTTGTGATATTGGGGATGGAACCCAGGGGCATTCTACTGTCGAGCTACACCCCCAACTCTATTTTATTTTTGAGACAGGGTCTCACTAAATTGCTGAGGCTGGCCCCGAACCTGCGATCCTCCTGTCTCAGCCTCCCAAGTATTAGGATTACAGGCGGGCCGCCCTATGCCCGGCTTCTATTTTTTTCTTTTGAGAAGGGTCTTGAATTCCTTTGCGCGGCGCGGTGTTTGAGCGACGCCATTCAGACCAGCGTCCAGCAGAGGGCGCTCCAGAGCCTCCCGCTCTCAAAGTCAGTCTACGACCCAGAACTGAGCCGACCTGGACGCGGTTCTATTCTGCACAGAGGTGCCCTGTGAGCTAGCCTTACTTGTGTGTTGTCCCTGTGGGTGACAGGCAGAGGGATGCCCTCCTCCTCTTAGAAATGTCCACGTCCATTGGGGTGTCATTGGGAGACACCCCAATGACACCTCTATGCACCAGGTGTCTTTGGAGAGAACTTCCCGTGCACAGTGCCACCAGCGCCAGGCTCTCCAAGGTGCTGACCCCATCCCTACAGCAGGGAGCTGGGAAGGCGGGTTCCATGACAGTCACTCCGGTGCTCCAGCTGCCGCCTGGTCTCCAGTCTGAATGACCTGGAGACTTATGGGATCATGCATGTACAGGGAGCCCGCTCCCACAGCCACAAGCCCTACACAGGCAGGCGCGGGTTGGGTAGGAAGGGTGGGTGAGGGGCTTCCCAAAATGGGGTACCAGTGGGAAGAGAGAAGGGTCCGGCTGAACCTGCCCCTGAGCCTGGGGGAGGTCCAAGCCTGTGTCCCCAAATCCTGGTGCCCCATCCACCAGTCCACAACAGAACTGTGCCCATCGCAATCCCCAGCAAAGGTCCTCAGTAGTTTGGCAGCTCTCTCTATCTTTCCTTCTTTTTTTTTTTGTGGTATTGGGAATGGAAGTCAGGGTCATTCTACCTCTGAGCTACACCCCCAGCCCTATTTTATTTTTTATTTTGAAACGGGGTCTCACTAAGTTGCTGAGGGACTTACTAAGTTGCTGACACTGGCCTCAAACCTGTGATCCTCCTGTCTCAGTCTCCCAAGTACTGGAATTACAGGCGTGCACCACCACGCCCACCTGGCTTCTCTTTCTTTTTCTGTGGTACTGGGGATTGAACGCAGGGCATTCTACCTCCAAGCTACAGCCTCATCCCTTTTTATTTTTTTATTTTTTTCAGTACTGGGGATTGAACCCAGGGGCATTCTACCTCTGAGCTACACACCCAGCCCATTTTTTTATTCTTTATTTTGAAACAGGGTCTCACTAAGTTGCAGAGGGCCTCGCTAAGTAGCTGAGGCTGGCCGCGAACCTGGATCCTCCTGTCTCAGCCTCCCAAGTACTGGGATTACAAACGTGCGCCACCATGCCCGGCTCCTTTTTAAAATATTTAAACAGGGTCTCATTAAGTTGTTGAGGCTGGCCTTGAATCTGCGATCCTCTTGTCTCAACCTCTCGAGTACTGGGACGAGATGTGTGCCACCGTGCCTGGTAGTTCACCAGCTTTGCCATGCTCAGTCTTGGTTTCTCATGTCCAAACCAAACTCCATACAACGTTGGCCCCGGAGCCTGGCCCCGTTTTGTTTTTAGTCAACACAAAATAACTAACGATTCTTGGGGTTGGATATGCTATTCTAGTACCTGTCTACAATGTGCAATGGTCAGATCAGGAGAACTGGCTGAGCCAGCATCTCAGACACTCATTTCTTTGTGTTGGGAACATTCAAACTCCTCTGTTTTTCTGTGACCGCTGGAGATTTTGTGTTGAAACCGTGAAGCTGCGGGGTGCGGTGGTGCACGCCAGTACTGGAGATAGGAGGATCGCAGGTTCGAGGACAGCCTCAGGAACTTAGCAAGGCCCTGTTTCTAAAAAAAAAGTAAAAAGGGCTGGGGTGTAGCTCGCAGGTACGTCCAACCCCATTACCCGCCCCCGCCACGAACGAGGAAGGGTGCAGTTCCACACAGCGCCCATCAGGGGCCGCTGTTCCCAAGCCGAGGTCCGCTCGGGTCCACCGCAGAACACCCCCAAATCCCGGGCGGGGGCTGCTCCTCGCGACGCCTCCTCTTCCAGCCCCGAGCGAGGCTCAGGCTCCTTCCGCACCTCCAGGCCCGCGCCCTGGGCTTGCAGTCCCTTCTCCCGCCTGGCCAGCGCTTTCCTACCCGCAGCGCCCCCAGGTTTCTGCAGACACCCCCATGCTGGGCTGTCCCCCCACCCCGGGACTTTGCTCGTGCCGCTCCCGCCGCCGGGAATGGCGTGCCCGGGAAAGCTCATGGTGCACGCGAAGACTGCAGCCTCGGGCTCCCCTGGGGACCCCAAACTTCTTGCCCCGTGCCTCAGTTTCCCTGGGGAGCCCTGGAGGGTGTTTGAGCAGGAGTGTTCTCAGGGGAGCCAGGGCCCGCTTCCTTTTTGCGGCTGGCTCTTCCCCGAAGGGTCTCGGGTGGTTGGAGTGTGACGTCCGAGCTTCAGACAGCCGGGTCCCCCCTCCCGGGGAGGCTGCGTGCTCCCTGGGACCTCCCTCCGGGGGCAGCCCTGGCGGGAAAGCCACCGAGCAGGGTGGGGGCCGGGTGTCACCCTGACGGAAGCAAGGAGGCTCCCTGCACCACGGAGGCCGCGGCTCCACGCTGGGGAGGCCGCGCAGGACCCGCCGAGGAGGCCGCGACCCAGGTGAGTGGGGCCCTGGAGCCCCACGGGCCGGCCGCGATGGGGACCCAGCCTCGCCCTCTGCCTCGGCCTCCCTGCCTCCGCCTCCCCCAGCTCCCGGGCTCTCTCGGGCTGTCTCTGCCGGGCTTCCCCACTGGGCTCGCTCGTCTCTCTCTCTGTCTCTGTCTCCCCCATCTCTAGCCCTCTCTGTCTGTCTCTGGGGTCTCTGTCTCTCCCCCATCTCTAGCCCTCTCTGTCTGTCTCTGGGGTCTCTGTCTCTTCCCCCATCTCTAGCCCTCTCTGTCTGTCTCTGGGGGTCTCTGTCTCCCCCATCTCTAGCCCTCTCTGTCTGTCTCTGGGGGTCTCTGTCTCTCCCCCCATCTCTAGCCCTCTCGGTCTGTCTCTGGGGGTCTCTGTCTCCCCCATCTCTAGCTCTCTCTGTCTGTCTCTGGGGTCTCTGTCTCTCCCTCCATCTCTAGCCCTCTCTGTCTGTCTCTGTCTCCCCCATCTCTAGCCCTCTCTGTCTGTCTCTGGGGGTCTCTGTCTCCCCCATCTCTAGCCCTCTCTGTCTCTGTGCCTCTGTCTCTAGGGGTCTCTGTCTCCCCCGTCTCTCTCCCTCTGTCCCGGGTCTCTGGCTGTCCTCGGGTGTCTCCTGCCTGCGTGTGTCTGTCTCCCCTGTGCCCCTCTCTCTGTCTCCGGCCTCCTCGCTCTCTCGGGGTGGGGACGAGCCTTCTGCCCTCTTGCAACCTCCTCTCCCTTAGCATCTGCTCCCCCTCAAACTGTTCCCGCAGCCCGCCTTCTCCCACAGCCCACCTTCTCCCGCAGCCCGCCTTCTCCCGCAGCCCGCCTTCTCCCGCAGCCCACCTTCTCCCCGCAGCCCGCCTTCTCCCGCAGCCCGCCTTCTCTCGCAGCCCACCTTCTCCCGCAGCCCGCCTTCTCCCCACTGCTCTCCCTGCCCTTTCCTGTCCTTGGCTCCGTCTCTGTACTTCTGTGGGCGCAGCCTCCAGCCAGCCTGGTGCCCACGCGGGGCTGCTGCGGTGCCCGGTGACGAGCCAGTGGACAGAGCACACGTCCAGCTCTGCAGGGACCCTGGCGTCCCTCATGGGACCGCGGCGCTGGCGGCCCCGTAAGGTGCCGGGGCGGGCCCGGGAGGCCTGGCGTGGTGGGACTCGGGCGGTTTTCCGGGGAGTCCGGCTTGGCCTCGGGTCTGATGAGCTGGGTCATCTGGGGGTGAGGGGACCCTGGGCAGGCTCTGCGGGGAGGCGTCTCCAGCCCGCTGTGACTGCAGGCGAGCGGGCCACAGTGGCTCACCTGCAGAACAGGAGTCTGGGGCGATGTGGGGATTGGGTCAACCCATTCATTCATTCACTCATTCATTCATTCAACAAGTACTTAGCAAGCCCCTATCCTGTGCCAGGCCCTGCGGTGGGGCTAAACTAGAAAGTGCACATCCATACCATCGTTGGGCGTGGTGGCGCACGCTTGCAATCCCGGTACTTGGGAGGCTGAGACAGGAGGATCGCAGGTTCGCAGCCAGCCTCAGCTACTTAGTGAGGCCCTCCGCAACTTAGTGAGAGACCCTGTTTCAAAATAAAGAATAAAAAATAGGGCTGGGGGTGGAGTTCGGAGGTAGACTGCTCCTGGGTTCAATCCCCAGTTCCGCAAAATAAAATTTAAAAAAATGTAAAACGCCCACGGTGCTAAATGCCAAAAAGCAGAAACAGTTGGTATTCAGTAAGTGCCTAATAGGGGCCCCTGGCCTGTCCCGAGGGGGGTCAGGGAGGGCTTTCCCGAGAAGCTGTGATCAAAGGATGGGCAGGAGGAGACGCAGGGGGCAGCCCAGGCCGTGGGGTGGCATGTGCCAAGGCCCTGTGGCTAGTCGGGCGGGGGGGCCAGGCCGGCATGGGTGGAGCGTGGCCGGGGGGGGGGAGCCCCGTCTGCTCCGTGGGGCCCCCAGGGTGGGGCGAGGGGTGCAGTCGTGATGTGTGGAGGGTTTTAAGCAGGAAAGTGGCATAATCTGATTGCGTGGTGAAAAGATTCCTCCGGTAGATAATGTGTGTAAAATGTTTAGCAGAGGTGGAACCAGGCTCTCAGAAAGGGCTCACGGGGTGTCAGTG
Source organism: Glis glis (assembly GCA_004027185.1). Classification (NCBI taxonomy): domain Eukaryota; kingdom Metazoa; phylum Chordata; class Mammalia; order Rodentia; family Gliridae; genus Glis; species Glis glis. Next base: position 5,859 of record PVJS01009701.1, read on the forward strand.
GTGTTGAGGGGGGTCCCCAGGGGTGCAGCTTTGGCTTGTCTCTGGATGGTGGTGTTTTCCAGGCGGGGGTGGGGGCTGGGAAAGCCAGACATCCCTGTTTTTTTTTTTTTTGCAGTACCGGGGATTGAGCCCAGGGCTGTTCTACCTCCGCGCTACACCCCCAGCCCTATTTTTTATACTTTATTTTGAAACCGGGTCTCACGAAGTTGCGGAGGGCCTCACTAAGGAGAGAGAGAGAGCGAGACAGGGAGAGAGAGAGACAGGTAGGGAGAGAGAGAGAGAGAGAGAGAGCGAGAGCGAGCTGAGGCTGGCCGCGAACCCAGATCCTCCGGTCTCTGCCTCCCAAAGTACTGGGATTACAAGCGTGCGCCACCACGCCCGGCCCAGACATCCCATTTTAAGCATAGTTTTTTTTTTTTAAATTTTTGTACTGGGGATTGAACCCAGCAAGGGGCTTTTTACCTCTGAGCTACACACCTAGCCCTACACACGGTCTCCCTAAGTTGCGGAGGCTGGTTTCGAACCTGCCATCCTTCTGTTTCAGCCTCCCACGTACTGGGATCACAGGTGCAAGCCACCATGTCCAGCTTTTTTCTTTTTCTTTTTTTTTTTTTTCGGTACTGGGGATTGAACCTAGGGGCATTCTGCCTCCAAGCTATACCTCCAGCCCCATTTTTTATTTTTATTTTGAAACAGGGTCTCGCTAGGTTGATGAGAGTCTCACTACTTGCTGAGTCTGTCTTCGAATCTGTGATTCTCCCGTCTCAGCCTCCCGAGTACTGGGATGACAAGCGTGCGCCACCATGCCTGGCAACAAACAGTTATTAAGCGCCTACTGCATGCCAGGAGCCCGGGAACCACCCCTGCCCTCTGGAGTTCTAGGAACAGAGACAGATGTCTTGAAATCAGTCAGTTTTAGAAGTCAAGAGAAGCCGGGTGTGGTGGTGCAGGCCTACACTTGGGAGGCTGAGACAGGAGGATCACTGGTTAGCGAGACCCTCAGCAACTTAGTGAGACTCTGTTTCAAAATAAAAAATAAAGCTGGGCGTGGTGGCGCACGCTTGTAATCTCAGTACTTGGGAGGCTGAGACAGGAGGATCGCAGGTTCACGGCCAGCCTCAGCTACTTAGTGAGGCCCTCCGCAACTTAGTGAGACCCTGTTTCAAAATAAAGAATAAAAAATAGGGCCGGGGGATGTAGCTCGGAGGTAGAATGCCTCTGGGTTCAATCCCCAGTACCACAGGGGGAAAAAAAAAAGAAGAAGAAGAAAGGGGTTGATAGTGTGCAGGGAACAGGGAGAGGGGAGGCTGGTGCGGAGGCCAGTGCGGAGGCCCTGCGGCGGAGCTGTGACCGAGGATTGACGAGGGCGCCCGGGCGGCTGGAGGGGACCGCTGCGTCCCAGGGCTGGGGTCCGGGCTGGGGTGAGAAGTGCAAAGATTGTCGATCGACTTTTGCAGGAGAAGCCGATAGTTTCCTCGGTGTGGGGCCCGTGGTATGGGGGAGAGACAGAGGGAAGTGGGGGACAGCCCTGGGGTTTGGGCCTGAACGCCCGGTGGGACGGAGCTGTGGTCAACTTAGACCGAGAAGGAGTTGGTGGCGGCAACATGGGGTGCTGGGTTCAGGCCATATTCAGGGCTGGGTGTTCCGGAGTCCCCCTCAGGGGCGCGGGGGATGTGGGCGCTCACATGCCTGAAAGGAAGACCCTCACCTGGGCGTGGTGGTGCACACCTGTCATCCCAGTGCCTGGGAGGCTGAGACAGGAGGATCACCGGTTAGCGAGACCCTCAGCAACTTAGCAAGACCCTGTTTCAAAATAAAAAAAATAAAGCTGGGCGTGGTGGCGCACGCTTGTCATCCCAGTACTTGGGAGGCTGAGACAGGAGGATCCGGGTTCGCAGCCAGCCTCAGCTACTTAGTGAGGCCCTGTTTCAAAATAAAGAATAAAAAATAGGGCTGGGGGTGTAGCTTGGAGGTAGAATGTCCCTGGGTTCAATCCCCAGTACCGCAAAAAGAAAAGAAAGAAGGAGAGAGAGAGAGAGAGAGAGAGAGAGAGAGCGCGCGCCGGACCAGAACACTAGCGGGTTTGCGAGCTAGCAGGGCGCCTGTTCACCTTGCGGACCGCGCTGGTGCCCACTGGACGGGTGGGGAAACCGAGGCAGGGCAGGAAGGCACCTGTCCCGGCGTCCCTGCCCAGCTTCCTGCAGCCGCCGCGGGCAGCCGGGAAAGCGGGTTGGAGGCTGGCAGCAGAGGCCCCGGCGGCATCCGGCCTCCCCCCTGAAATCCGAGTGCCCGCCGAGCCCTCTCGGTTTTAGAGGCTGGTTTCGCTGGGAGCTTTCATGAGGCCGGGCTCGCTCATTGCGAGAGTGCCGCTGAGGTGCCGAGGGGCTCGTCGGCACCGTGAGAGCGCAGCCTCTGCGGCTCCGAGGCGCTTCCCAGGAACGGGCTGGCGGCCGGGCCGGTTCCCACGGAGGCAGCAGAGGCCGCGGGCGGGAGGAGGAGGCCGCGCCGCCATCTCCGTCCCCAGCCTGCAGGGCAGGGGGGACGTCGGAAAGAAAGACGCACGGCGATTGTCCGCGCTGGCACACCTCCTGGGACGGGCGGCTCGCAGCCTCTCAGGGCCGCCTCTGCCCGGCTAGGGGCTGGGTTCTGAGAAAATGCCTCAGACCCTGTCCACACTCAGCTCCGGCCCCGCCTCTCTCTTTCTTTTTTTGGAACTGGGGATTGAACCCAGGGCCACTCTACCTCCGAGCTACACCCCAGCCCTATTTTATTATTATTATATTATTATTATTATTATTATCATCATCATCATCATCATCATTTTGCAGTACTGGGGACTGAACCCAGAGGCATTCTACCTCCGAGCTACACCGTAGCCCTATTTTATTATTATTATTATTATTATTATTAATTATTATATCATCATCATCATCATCATCACCATCATCATCATCTTGCAGTACTGGGGATTGAACCCAGGGGCATTCTACCTCTGAGCTACACCCCAGCCCTATTTTTATAATAATAATAATAATAATAATAATAATAATTATTATTATTATTATTTTGCTGTACTGGGGATTGAGCCCAGGGGTACTCTATGTCCGAGCTACACCCCCAGCCCTATTTTTTGTTCTTTATTTTGAAACAGGGAGGACCTCACTAAGTAGCTGAAGCTGGCCACAAACCTGGATCCTCTAGTCTCCGCCTCCCAAGTACTGGGATTACAAGCCTGCGCCACTGCACCTGGCTTATCTATTTATTTATTTATTTTTAATTAATTAATTAATTTTTGGTATTGGGGATTGAACCCAGAGGCATTCTATCTCTGAGCTACACCCCCAGCCCTTTTCATTTTAATTTATTTTTTCTTTTCTTTTTCTTTTGGTGGTACCGGGGATTGAACCCAGAGGTATTTACCCCAGCCCTATTTTTTTTATTCTTTGTTTTGATACAGGGTCTCACTAAGTTGTGGAGGGCCTCACTAAGTAGCTGAGGCTGGCCACGAACCTGGCTCTACTTATTTTTTAATTTTGAAACTGGGTCTCAGCCAGGCATGGTGGCACACACCTGTTGTCCCAGTACTTGAGAGGCTGAGACAGGAGGCTCATCAGTTCAAGGCCAGCCTCAGCAACTTAGTGAGACTCTCAGCAACCTATTAAGACCCTGTTTCAAAACAAAAAGTAAAACAGGGCTGGGGGTGTAGCTGGGAGGCAGATGCTCCTGGGTTCCATCCCTAGTGCAATCGAACAATCACCACCAACAACAAGAAGGAGAAAAAACAGGGTCTCTCAGAGTTGCTGAGGATCTCACTAAGCGGCTGAGGCTGGCCTCGAACCTGTGATCCTCCTGTCTCAGCCTCCCGGGTCCTGGGATGGCAGGTGTGCCTCACAGCACGGGCTCTGGCTTCCTGCGTGTTCATAGCTTTGCCAGGAATCCGCTGCGGCCTCCACCTTCTCCACCCCACGCCCCTCACCGGGTTTTATCGATTAAAACATTTAGCATTGGGTTTTATCGATTCTTTAAATCTTTGCCGATTTCAGTGGGAAAAAGCGTTATCTCCGCGTGGCGATGAACAGATGCGTGTCCCCCTGCAGCGAGGGGGGAGCGGGGCTCCAGGGCGCCTCTCCCCGTGACCGTCCCCCGCCCCCTGCGAGGCTGTGGTCATCGGCAAGGAAGTGGAGGGAGGCTGTGGCCGCCAGGCCCGTGGGCGGGTGCCTCCCTCTCCCTTGATTCATCTGTTTTCGCACCTTTTTTTTTCCCTTTTGTCTTTTCAAAGTTTCCAATTTCTCCTCCGTGGGGCGGTTGGTCCATCCGCAAGTCACTGCAGCTTCTTCCTCATCTGGGGTGTCTTGGGGTTCAAAGAGGAGGACTGGCGAGCCCCAGGACCGCCTTTCCTCAAACACCACCCTCACGCGCTGCCTGGCTTTTGTTTTTGGTCCTGGGATGGAACTCAGGGGCATTCCACCTCTGCGCTACACCCCCAGCCCTTTAATTTAAACATTTTTAAAAATTTTGAAACAAGGTTGTGCTAGGTTGCCGAGGGTCTCGATAAGTTGCTGAGGCTGTCTTCGAAACTGCAATTCTTCTGTCTCAGCCATCCAGGTACTGGGATTACAAGCGTGCGCCACCATGCCTGGCTTATTTTTATTTTTGAAACAGGGTCTCACTAGGTTGCTGAGGAGCTTAGTAAATTGCTGAGGCTGTCTTTGAACCTGTGATCCTCCTGTCTCAGCCTCCCAAGTACTGGGATGACAGGTGTGTGCCACCGTGCCCGGCCCTAGGAAGGTCTCTCATGGGAGACCACCTTGATTTGCTGTGTCTCATACACAGGACTTATCATTTTTTTTTTGTTTTTTGCGGTACCGGGGATTGAACGCAGGGGCGTTCTACCTCCGCGCTACGCCCCCGGCCCTATTTTTTTTTTATGATTTATTTTTGAAACCGGGTCTCACGAAGTTGCGGAGGGCCTCACTAGGTAGAGAGAGAGAGAGAGAGAGAGAGAGAGGAGAGAGATCGATCGATTGTGTGCGCGCATGCGCACTGAGGTTGGCCGCGAACCCGGATCCTCCGGTCTCCGCCTCCCAAAGTACTGGGATTACAAGCGTGCGCCACCACGCCCGGCAGGATTTATCATTTAACTCACAAAACATCAGCCAGGCGTGGTGGTGCCTGCTTGTAATCCCAGTACTTGGGAGGCTGAGACAGGAGGATTGCAGGTTTGAGGACAGCCTCAGCAAATAGTGAGACTTTCATCAACCTAGCAAGACCCTGTTTCAAAATAAAAATAAAACAGTGTTGGGGATGTAGCTCCCAGGTAGAATGCCCCTGGGTTCAATCCCCAGTGCCACACACACACCCCAATAAACAAAACAAAAAAAATATAAATAAATCACAAAACATCTACAGGTGATGGGTACCCTTGAACCCATTTAAAAGTCATTTAATTGAAGCCAGGTGTGGTGGTGCACACCTGTAATCACAGTACTTGGGAGGCTGAGACAGAAGGATTGCAGGTTTGAGGTCAGCCTGAGCAGCTTAGTGAGACCCTCAGCAACTTAGCCAGACCCTGTTTCAAAATAAAGAACAAAAAATTGGGCTGGGGGTGTAGCTCAGAGATAGAATGCTTCTGGGTTCAATCCCCAGTGTCATAAAAATTAAATAAATAATGTAATCATTGCATGATAATATTTAGGGGGCACAGTGTGACTATTTTTCTTCTTTTGCAGTACGGGGGATAGAGCCCAGGGGCATTCTACCTTTGAGCTACACCCCCAGCACTATTTTATTTTTATTTTGAAACAGGGGTCTGGCTAGGTTGATGAGTCTCACTACTTGCTGAAGCTGTCCTAGAACCTGCGATCCTCCTGTCTCAGCCTCCCGCGTCCTGGGACGACAGGCGGGCTCCACCACGCCTGGCTCACTATAGAAGTCTGACTTTAATTCTGTTGGAAAGATGCCCATTTGTGATATAGCTGGTCATACGGTGGATCCGGTCTCATGGCGGCTGCATTAATTAGCAATCCCACCAACAGCCTATTAGAGCTCCTACTGCCCCGCGTCCTCGCCGGCGTATCGCTGCTTGACTTCTTGCTGACTGCCGTTCTGATTGGAGTAGATGGAATCGCAGTGTAGTTTTGATTTGCATCTGATTTCTAATGATGTTGAACATTTTCTTTTTTTTTTTGTGGTACCGGGGATTGAACCCAGGGGCATTCTACCTCCGAGCTCCACCCCCAGCCCTATTTTTTATTCTTTATTTTGAAATAGGGTCTCACTAAGTTGCAGAGGGCCTCACTGAGTAGCTGAGGCTGGCTGCGAACCTGCGATCCTCCTGTCTCAGCCTCCCAAGTACTGGGATGACAAGCGTGCACCACCATACCCAGCTATGTTGAACATTTTTTTATTGACCACTGGTATTTTTCATGTGTGTGTGTGGTGCTGGGGTGTTCTACCTCTCAGCTCCACCCCCAGCCCTATTTTTTATTCTTCATTTTGAAACAGGGTCTCACTAAGTTGCGGAGGGCCTCACTGAGTAGCTGAGGCTGGCCGTGAACCCGGATCCTCCTGTCTCAGCCTCCCAAGTACTGGGATGACAAGCGTGTGCCACCACGCCCGGCCAAGCAGAGTTTGATTGCAGGTCAGCAAGGATTCGGGACTTGGGTGGAGTTGCCGGTGGTCTGTGAGTGGGGCCACCTTCCTGTCGCCTGGTCCCCCTCTGGTCCTGTCTCATGGCCCTCGTGACCACAGGGCGGCCATGCGTGTCTTCTCTAAATAAACACAGGCCGCGCTATCAGCTGCTCATCTGGTTCCTGGGAGCTGCAGGGGCTCAGACCAGCCGCAGGGAGGAGGGAGGCGACAAGGGGCCGGGCAGCCCCACAGCCTCACAGCCGCAGCCGTCCCGCCTCTGACCACTTGTCCCCGCCCGCCTCTCTCCCTGGTCATCGCTGGCGCTTACAGATTCCCTACCTGTCATCCCCGTCCTCGGGAGGCTGAGACAAGAGGATCTGGGTTTGCGGCCAGCCTCAGCTACTTAGTGAGGCCTCCACAATTTAGTGACACCCTGTTTCAAAATGAAGAATAAAAAATAGGGCTGGGGGTGCAGTTTGGAGGTAGAATGCCTCTGGGTTCAATTCCCAGTACCACATACCAAAAACATTCACTTTTTTTTTTTGCAGTACCAGGGATTGAACCCAGGGGCATTCTACCTCCGAGCTACACCCCCAGCCCTATTTTTTTATTATTTATTTTGAAACAGGGTCTCACTAAGTTGCAGAGGGCCTCACTAAGTAGCTGAGGCTGGCTGTGAACCCGGATCCTCCAGTCTCAGCCTCCCAAGTACTGGGATTACAAGTGTGCTACCACGCCCAGCTAGGATCGCAGGTTTAAGACCAGCCCCAGCAAGTTAGCGAGACCCTCAGCAACTTAGCAAGAGATTGTTTCAAAAACAAAATAAAAGGGCTGGGTGTGTAGCTCAGAGGTAGAACACTTCTGGGTTCCATCCCCAGCACCAAAACCAACCAACCAACCAACAACAACAAAAAACAACCAGCCAAACAAATCCCCCAAATAGGGGTCTTCCTAGGTTGCTGAGGGTCTCACTGAGTTGCTGAGGCTGGCCTCCAACCTGTGATCCTCCTGTCTCAGCCTCCCAAGTACAGACGCACCCAGCCTCATTCCTCCTGTTTTGGTGCCTGTGGTCTGACCTTGCCTCTCGCCTCCCCTCTCCCCTTCCAGCCTCTAGGAATCGCCATTTTCTTCTTGGAGATCAGTGTTTTTAGTTTCCAACTATGCGTGAGAATACAAGGTGCTTGTCTTTGTGTGCCTGGCTTATTTCTCTTAACATAATGTCGCCAAGTTCATCCATGTTTTCTAAAAGTGGTGAGATTTACTGAGTGTGGTGGCGCACCCTTGTAATCCCAGTGCTTGGGAGGCTGAGACCGGAGGATCCGGGTTCGCAGCCAGCCTCAGCTACTTAGTGAGGCCCTCCGCAACTTAGTGAGACCCTGTTTCAAAATAAAGAATAAAAAATAGGGCTGGGGGTGGAGCTCGGAGGTAGAATCCCCTGGGTTCAATCCCCAGTGCCACAAAAATAAAATAAAATAAAATGATGAGACTTTAATTTTTAATAGTTGAGTAATATTCCATTGTGCAAGTATGTCACATTTAATAAATACATTTTTGGGTACTGGAGGTCGAACCCAGAGGCATTTTACCTCCAAGCTACATCCTTAGCCCTATTTTTTAAAATCTTATTTTATTTTTTGTGGTACTGGGGATTGAACCCAGGGGCATTCTACCTCTGAGCTACACCCCCAGCCCTATTTTTTTATTATTTATTTTGAAACAGGGTCTCACTAAGTTGCTGAGAGCCTCACTAAGTTGCTAAGGCTGGCTTTGAACCTGCGATCCTCCTGTCTCAGCCTCCCAAGTACTGGAATGACAGGCGTGCGCTACCACGCCCGGCTTATTTTTTATTTTGAAACAGGGTTTTGCTAAGTTGCTGAGGGCCTCTCTAAGTTGCTGGGTAGAAACATATTTGTTAATCCTTTTTTATTGGTGCATTCTGATGGGGCAGTCTCCTTCGCAAGCCTCCTCTTGCCCCCCGCTCGGCTCTCTGCGTCCCCTTCCGCTATTCTACCGGTCTCTCTCCTGATTACCATGCGGGTCCCCGTCTTTTCCTTTTTCTATCCTGCTTCCACATATCAGAGAAAACATGTAGCCCGTGTCTCTCCGAGCCCCGGGGCCTCACGCAGCTGGGCGCGCGCCCGGTCCACCCATTTTCCTGCGGATGACGTCATTTTGTTCTTTATGGCTCAGTAAAACTCCATCGTGTGTAGAGACCACAGTTTCTTATTTTTATTTATTTATTTATTTATTTTTTGTAGTACTGGGGATTGAACTCAGGGGCGTTCTACCTCCGAGCTACACCCCCGGCCCTATTTTTTATACTTTATTTTGAAACAGGGTCTCACTAAGTTGCGGAGGGCCTCACTAAGTAGCTGAGGCTGGCCGCGAACCCGGATCCTCCGGTCTCTGCCTCCCAAGTACTGGGATGACAAGCGTGCGCCACCACGCCCGGCTCCCAGTTTCTTTATTCATCTGCTGATGAACACCTAGGCTGGTTCTATAATTTGGCTATTGTGAATTGTGCTGCTATAAACATGGATATGCATGTATCACGATAGTATTCTTTATCTTTTAAATTTTTTTTTTTTGCAGTACTGGGGATTGAACCCAGGGGCAGTCTACCTCTGAGCTACACCCCCAGCCCTATTTATTATTTATTTTGAAACAGGGTCTCGCTAAGTTGCTGAGAGCCTCACTAAGTTGCTAAGGCTGGCTTTGAACCTGCGATCCTCCTGTCTCAGCCTCCCAAGTACTGGGATGACAAGTGTGCACCACCACGCCCGGCTTGGATCACTGTAGTATTTTTTTTTTGGAAAGGTGCTGAGGAGTGGTCTAGCTGGATCCTGGGGTCGTTCCATTCCTAGTCTTTGAGGAACCTTCATACTGATCTCCACAGTGGTTTTGCTAATTTTTTGGGGGGCTCTGGGGATTGTACCTGGGGGCATTCTACCTCCAAGCCATGCCCCCAATCCATTTTACTTTTTATTTGGAAACAGGGTCTTTCTAAGTGGCTGAGGGTCTCACGAAGTTACTGAGTCTGGCCTGGAACTTATGATCCTGTCTCAGCTTTCCAGGTCCTGGGATTACAGGTGGGCACCACCTGGCCTGGGTTGGTGGTGCTAATTCACAGTCCCTCCCACCGCGTCTAGGAGCCCGTTTCCCACGTCCTCGCCAGGATCAGTTATTCCTTAAGCTCTTCGTGATGCCGAGGTGGACATGGTGTCTGACTCGATGCTCACAGTCTCTCTTTCTAGGTCTGCAAGCATTCGACCCTGGATCTCTGATTAAACGGAACCCTTGGCTTCTTTGCAGACCTCAGCGGTAAGGAGAGGCCCCGACGAACGCCCCCTCCCCTCCTCTTGAGTGTGTGGCGTCTCAGGACCCCATAGTGACTGTGGGATGCTCTTTTAAAATTTAAATTAATAGCCGGGCGTGATGGCGCGCATGTTTATAATCCCAGTATTTGGGAGGCTGAGACAGGAGGATGGCAGGTTCTCAGCAAGCTTCAGCTACTTAGTGAGGCCCTCTGCAACTTAGTGAGACCCTGTTTCAAAATAAAAAAAAAAATAAAATAGGGCTGTGGGTGTGGGTGTAGCTTGGAGGTAGAATGCCCCTGGGTTCAATCCCTAGTACCTCCAAAATAAATAAATTAATTACTTTAATTAATCCCCAGTACCCCACAAATAAATTAACTACTTTAATTTTTTTGTGGTACTAGGGATTGAACCCAGCGGCATTCTACCTCTGAGCTACACCCCCAGCCCCCAGTCCTTTTTATTTTATTTATTTTTTAAAAATTTGAAGCAAAGCCAGGCGTGGTGGCTCACGCCTGTAATCCCAGTACTTGGGAGGCTGAGACAGGAGGATGGCAGGTTCTCGGCCAGCTTCAGCTACTTCGTGAGGCCCCCTCCGCCACTTAGTGAGACCCTGTTTCAAAATAAAGAATAAAATAAAATAGGGTTGGGGGATGTAGCTCGGAGGTAGAATGCCCCTGGGTTCAATCCTCAGTAACAACAACAACAACAACAACAACACACACACACACACACACACAATTGAAGCAAGGTCTTGCTAAGATGCTGAGGCTGGCCTCGAACCTGCGGTCCTCCTGTCTCAGCCTCCCAAGTATTGGATTTCTAGGTGTGCGCCACCATGTCCCTATGGATGGCTCTCAAGCCTCTTACAGTGGCCTCGCCCCGTCCAACCTCCCCACCGGGTTCCCTCTCTCCTCCCTCCATTTCTCCGTCTCCACCTCCACGGGGTCGATTCCAGCCTCCCCTCCGGCCTCTCTCCTCTCCCCAGGTCCCCCGGCCCGCCATGGATGAGGGCGTCTCGGGGCTACCCGACGCACCCCAGGCTCCCAGCAAGGCGGTGTGGGGCGCCCGGGGCCGGGGCCCAGCCGTGCGCCGGCGACGGGAGTTCATGCCCGAGGAGAAGAAGGACACGGTTTACTGGGAGAAGAGGAGGAGGAACAACGAGGCCGCCAAGAAGTCCCGGGAGAAGCGGCGGCTCAACGACGCGGCGGTGGAGGGACGCCTGAGCGCGCTGCTGCAGGAGAACGCATGGCTGCGCGCCGAGCTGCGCGCCCTGCACCGCCGCCTGGGGCTCGCACCCCAAGACGCCGGCCCCCGGGCCCTGCCGCCGCTGCACGCCCTGCTTTGGGGGGCCCCTTGGGCCGGGGACCCTCACCCCGGCTCTCCGCCCGGCGCCCACAGTTGGTGCTCCCTGGACGCGGCCATTCCCGGCTGCCCGGGCTGCCTGCTGGCCCACGGGTGGACCGGCCTGGCGCCCGCGCCCCCAGCCCCCAGGAAGATGGAGATGACCCTGCAGCCCGCCCTCCCGCCCGGCCTCTTCGGGTGTCACGTCCTGGACGGGCACGGGGCGCCCAGACCCGAGCGCACGCCTTGCTGGGGACTCTGGTCTCCAGTGCTCCATGGCTGCCCGGGCTCGGTGTCCTCTGATGTCTTGCTGTCACCCTCGGCAGATACCCCGATTTCTGCGGGGGGCACCTGCCCGGTTCCAGGGGACAGTCCCGGGGGGCTGGTCCCGCCCTCTCTGCCCCACAAATTGCGGATCAAATCCCAAGGCCTGGGCAGGGTGTATGGAGGCTGGGAGGGTGGCCCGGGACCCCTCTGAGGGCGGCTCCTCCTCTTCCCCGGCAAGTCCCGGCCTGACTAGCTCCAGATCGTGGCAGGCCTGGAGGAAGACGGTGCTTTCCTGCCTGGGAGGGTTCACTTCCCTGTGTCCACACCAGGCCTCTAGGTGGAGGGGCAGGTGCCGCCCATCTTGGGTTCCATCATAGCTATTGCCCTGCCCGACTCAACCCATGATTTGGGCTTTTTCCCCTCCTTTCACCCATCCATCCATCCATCCATCCATCCATCCATCCATCCATCCATCTACCCACCCATCAGTCCATGTACCAAATCCATTCATCTTTCAATCCATCCACCATCTTCCCATCCACCTATCCATCCATCTACCCACCCATCAACCCATGAATCCATCCCTCCATCCATCCATCTTCCCATCCATCTATCCATCCATCCACCATCTTCCCATCCATCCATCTTCCCATCCATCCATCCATTCACCCACCCCTCCCTCCACCTACCCACCTATCCATCCATCCATCCATCCATCCATCCACCCACCCACCCCTCCCTCCACCCATCCATCCACCCACCCCTCCCTCTACCCAACCATCCATCCCTCCCTCCACCCACCATCTTTCCATCCACCTACCCCTCCCTCCACCTATCCATCCATCCATCCATCCACCATCTTTCCATCCACCTATCTACCCGCTCATGACCGCGGGTCCTTACCCTGTTCCCAGCTTAGTGTCAAGTGTGAGGATACCTTCCTGGCCTTGGGATTCCTCTTTGGGGTGTAGATAGACATGGGGGTCTGGGGAGAGATCTACCGAGGGTCATGCCAACAGAGGAAGCAATGTCTCAGGGTGTTTGAAGCCTCACTTCTTGGGGTCTCTCAGGGGCTTGGGGTTCAGACTCCCCCATCTACGTGGCCTTCTCTGTGTCTCGGATCAGGGTCCCGGGCTGCTGGGACAGGCCAGTAATATTTGCGCATATTGAGGGGCCAGTGTCTTCTCTCTCCGCGGCTGCTTCTGGACCGGCTAGACACATTCCCAGCTGGACAGAAGAGCCACTCTGCAGGAAGGGTCTCCTGGGGACCCCAGAGCTCACCAAAGCCTCTCCCTCCTCCCGCATCTCTCAGAATCCTTCCCTTTATATACACATATATCAATAAATAAATATATAAAATATATTTATAGATAAATATACATAGTTCTCATGTCAGACATTTTATTCCATTCTGGATGAAAAGACCCCAGCTCCAACTGTGGGGAGAGGTGGTGGTGGGGATGCTCCACCCTGGGACTATCCCTGAACATTGGATACCCCTGGCCGACTGAGTCTTTGAGCCTCTGAAGGAACCCCCTAAGTGTGGGGGCTGAACCAGTTCTCAGGCACCCTGGGTTTGTAGTGGCCATAAACATGTGCGGGGTGGAGACATGCAGGGCGTCTCCCTCTTGCCAGTAAAATAGATGAGCAGCATCACCGAATGGGGCAGAAGTCCAGGTCCCCCTGAGCGGCACCAGGACCCTGCACGTTGCACCCAGACTCAGCCTGCTGCCTTTTGAACTCTCAGGAACCCCAGTCTCACTCCTTGCTCTCCGGTAAAGAGCAAGGACCAGCCAGAACCCCCCTTTTGCTGGTTATGGCTCCAGCAGTCGGTCACAGGGTGATGAGGGGTTCAATCAGCCCCTGCTCCTTGGAGGACCTGCTCCCCCTGGCTGTGGGTGGGGTGAGGGCCAGTGCCCTCCTCTCCCCAAGAATGTCGCAGGGTGGCCAGAAGGAAACCTGCCTGACAGGTGTGGTCCCAGACTGTTTTCCTAGCCAGTGTCCACAGCCTGGAGTGGGTAGATTATGGTAGGAGAGATCCCAGATTGAAAAACCCAGAGAAAGTTCTACCTAAAGCAAATCAAAGATTTCCCACATCTGCAGGGGCCCGTAGAGTCTACTGATGAGTGGCCATCCAGTCTCTACTTGAATACCTCCAGGGATGGAGAGCTCACTTCCTCCAAACTACTTTGCTATTTCTTCTCTTGAATCAAAACATCCTTCTTAGTTGGGCGTGGTGGCGCATGCTTGTAATCCCAGTACTTGGGAGGCAGAGACTGGAGGATCTGGGTTCGCGGCCAGCACTCAGCTACTTAGTGAGGCCCTCCGCAACTTAGTGAGACCCTGTTTCAAAATGAAGAATAAAAAATAGGGCTGGGGGTGGAGCTTGGAGGTAGAATGCCCCTGGGTTCAATCCCCAGTGCTGCAAAAAAAAAAAAAAAAAAACTTCTTGCAAACTTCCAACCCTGATTCTATTTAAAATTTTTTTTTCTTTTGTGGTACTGGGGATTGAACCCAGGGGCTTTCAACCTCTGAGATACACCCCTAGCCCTACTTTATTTTTAAAATTTAAAACAGGGTCTCACTAAGTTCTGGAGGGCCTCACTAAATTGCGGAGGCTGGCTACAAACCTGTGATCCTCCTGCCTCAGCCTCCCATGTACTGGGATCACAAGC
>PVJS01009701.1:20188-49730 GCA_004027185.1 Glis glis
TCCTCCTCCTCCTCTTCCTCCTCCTCCTCTTCCTCCTCCTCCTCCTCCTCCTCCTCTTCCTCCTTTAAACTGGGGATTGAACCCAGGGCATTCCACCTCTGAGCTACACCCCAGCTCTTCTCATTTTTTTAAAATTAGAAACAGGGTCTTGCTAAGTTGCTGAGGGTCTCACTACACTGCAGAGGCTGCCCTTGAACCTGCGATTTTCCTGTCTCAGCCTCCTCAGTACTGGGATTACAGGCACGCGCCATCATGCCTGGCTCCTGATCCTGTTCTTAACCTGGGGGCTGTTTGGCTTCCCATCTCTCTTCCCTCCCTCTGCTTGGAGATGCCTAGCACAATGGAAGAAGACGTCGGTTCCTCCTCTCTAAAGTGGAGACCACCACCCTCTCCTCAGATGGTTTGAGAAGACCGACTCTCAACTACTCTGTACCTAGCACTTCACATGCCGCTTGGTGCACAGTGAGCACTCAATGGATGTTAACGCCCCTCTCTCCCTCTCCTTTGTAGAGTGCTCTCATGTTCCCTGACCCAGAATAGTGCTGCCTTAGGAGAAAGGTCCTCTCATTCTTCCACATTCCTTTTCTTCATCCTGACCTGACTCTTATTTTTTTGTCAATGCTATTTATATATGATGGCTCCCGGAACTCATTCCTCACATAGCTATTTTCAACAATATCTATTTGTGTTGTTGAGCAGGAACTGGACAAGGGAAGCAGTGATCCAGACAGAGTTTCTGGGAAGAGAAAACTTGCATGAATGTCTAGATGTGTCGATTACTGCTGTTTTGGGCCCTGGGACCATAGGTGTGGCCTTTGCCCTTGGGCAGCTGGGCAATTTCCACGTGGCTTCCTGGATGCTGTGTGGTAAGAACTCGGGGGCCATTTCCCACACCAGGGCATTCACGTACCCCTTGGGTTATGTCTGTCAGACTCATGATCTTCCTGGGGACTGAATTTTAGGACACTAGGCAACCACTCATCCTTCCATCAACCCTGGGCATCTCTGTGTTCCAATAAAACTTTATTGATAAAAACAGATGTGGTCAGCCGGGCGTGGTGGCGCGCACGCTTGTAATCCCAGTACTTGGGAGGCGGAGACCGGAGGATCCGGGTTCGCGGACAGCCTCAGCTACTTAGTGAGGCCCTCCGCAACTTTGTGAGACCCGGTTTCAAAGTAAAGTATAAAATATAGGGCCGGGGGTGTAGCTTGAAGGTAGAACGCCCCTGGGTTCAATCCCTGGTACCCCCCAAAAAAACCAAAAACTAAACCAAACCAAACTAAACAAAAAAACAGATGTGGTCAGGTTTAGTCTGTGGGCTGCAGTTTGCTGATCTCTAATCTGGGTTGTAGACTCAGGAGTACACTTGTGGATCCTAGGGGAGCTTGTCTTTAGCCTTGATATCCCTAAAGTGTTCTGCAGAGAGTATTACCAATTCACGTTCCCCCTGCCTGCAAAGGAAATTTGTGTTCTCGCTGTATTTGCCAACACTTGGTTTTGATAGACTTTTGGCAACTGAGTGGGTGTGAAATGGTTTTAACCTCTGCTGAATCTCTTTGCCAAGATTCATTGGCCATTGGGTTTTCTCTTCTACAAATTGTCTCTTCGGTTGGGATATTTTTCTGATTAATTTCTCAGAGCTCTTTCTTTTTTTTTTTGCGGTATTGGGGGATTGAACCCAGGGGCATTCAACCTCTGAGATACACCCCCAGCCCTATTTTTATTCTTTATTTTGAAACGGGGTCTCGCTAAGTTGCAGAGGGCCTCGTTAAGTAGCTGAGGCTGGCTGCAAACCTGCGATCCTCTGGTCTCAGCCTCCCAAGTACTGGGATGACAAGCGTGTGCCACCATGCCTGGCCCTCTCAGCTCTTTATATATTCCAGATATACATCCTTTCTCCAGGACATCACACAATTTTCATTCAGCTCAGTTTCCACTTTATTCATAGCATGTTCAGTGGTACAAAAGTTTGAAAACTGGATGTTGCCAAATTTACCAGTCTTTTATGGTTCATTCATTTTTGTTTTGTTTCTATCCATGAAGGTCATAAAGATAGTCTTCTAAATTTATGTTCTAGGCACTAGGGGAAGAGAAATAAATAAAACAGATGTATTTCCTGCCTCTGTGGTTCTGACAGTCTAGTGAGGGAGACATAGAAAACCAAAACATATAAGAAAAATGTATAGTAGGACCAATGGCAGTAAGTCTCATGGACAGAAAAGAGGTCTCAGAGGGCTTGGGAAAGGTGGAGTGGGTGGGTTACAACTGAAACAGGAAGATCAGGAAGGTTTTGTTGGGAAAGAGACGTTTGAGCAGAGCTGAAGGGGGTAGGAAGAGAGTCATACATGTATCTTGGGAAAAGAACTCCCTCGATGATTCAGAGAACATGCCTGGTGTTTTGAAGACCGTTGAAGTGGCCCATGTAGTTGGAACAGTGAGCAAGAGGGAGAGAGGGATAAGGTGACAGGGGCAGAACACCTAGGACCTTGTGGGTCAAGGTATAGACTCTGGTTTCCTCTCTGAGTGAGATATGGGTGGCGGGGGAATTTCTGAGCATATTTCTGCTGTGACTGTCATCCAACTTCCATCCTGTGGTGTGTGAGGCTGAGCGAAAATAAATAAACCCACCATACAAGCACAGGAGAGCTGGCTTGTTGCTTGGGGTGGGTTGGGGTGGTGACTGACCACAGTGTTGCTGTGACTCATCTACCCATGGGTGGCCACACACTGCCTGCCTTCAAAGCCAGGGTGGTGCTCATACCATCCCAGTTTTGAGCTTTTCTGAGATATGAAGGACTGAGCAGGTAAAGCTGCTCCATGAGGCAGAATCATGGAGGGTGAGCAGGTGAAGCTGCTCCATGAGGCGGAATCAGGGAAGATGAGCAGGTAAAGCTGCTCCATGAGGTGGAATCATGGAGGTCAAGCAGTTAAAGCTGCTCTGTGAGACGGAATCATGGAGGGTGAGCAGGTGAAGCTGCTTTGTGAGGCAGAATCATGAAGGGTGAGCAGGTGAAGCTGCTCTGTGAGGCAGAATCATGGAGGGTGAGCAGGTGAAGCTGCTCTGTGAGGCAGAATCATGGAGGGTAATCAGGTGAAGCTGCTCCATGAGGCAGAATCATGGAGAGTGAGCAGGTAAAGCTGCTCTGCAAGGTGGAATCATCGAGGGTGAGCAGGCGAAGCTGCTCCATGAGGCGGAATCATGGAGGGGACAACACAGACGTCTCTCTTTTCTATTTTATAAAGTTGCCTTCCACTGAATAATCATTTTTGGTGAGCATGGGAGGGAGGAGTATCATGTACGTGTATGTGGAATGCTGGAAAGAGGACGGGCTGGTGGAGGTCAGTCGGTCAGTAAGGAAGTGGCCAGGAATGAACCATGAGCCAGCTCGGTGTGCTCAGATAAACAGGAAGGGCGGAGATTAGTTGGAGATAAGGTGCTCCAGTCAGCAACACTGGGGAGGAGGGTTATGCAAGGCAAGGGAACTAACCCTGCAATTACTGAGCCTCCAAAGGGTCTGTCACCCATGACAAGTGGCCTCATCCTGGCCACCTGGTCTGGTTCAGTGACTATGATGATAATTTTCGATGCGTTCAGTCTGACCCTCTGAAAAAGACTTTATTATTATGATCTCTAGGAACAGTTGGGGAAATTGAGGCTCAGAGCAGTTATAAGACTTGCCTCACATCTCACAACCAGAGGATGGGCCATTTCTCTCCCAACACAATGAACAGGAGGCTGGGCAGATCGGGGAAGGTCACTCCGCGAGTGGGTTTGGGGAGGTGAGCCTTGGAAAACGTGTGTCAGTGAAGAAAGCCACTTGGAAGGGGCTGCATGGCGCCCCGGTCTATTTATATGAAACTTTCAGAATGAGCGAATCCTCAAGACAGGATGCAGAGGGGGCCGAGACGCTGGAGATGGAGTGATGGCAGAGGGAGGGCTTCGTTCTGGGAGATGGAAACGCTTTGGCCAGGAGAGGCGAGGGCCTCACAGCCTGTGTGTCCTCAGTGTGTCACACATCAGCGTGCTGGATTTTGTTATGTGAATCTCATCTCCATTTTTTTTTAAATTTTTTGGTACTGGGGATGGAACTCAAGGGCATTCTACCTGCAAGATATACTCTCAGCCCTTTTTATTTTTTATTTGGAAACAGGGTCTCGCTAGGTTGCTGAGAGTCTCACTGAGTTGTGGAGGCTGGCTTGAACCTGTGATTCTCCTGCCTCAGCCTCCCAAGTACTGGGATCACAGGCGTGCGCCATGGGATCCTGGCTAATTTCACCTCCGTTCAAAAAATGCACGTGAGTCTGCAGTGCCCAGAAAACGGATGGGCATGCGGGTGACGGGGACAGAGGCTCAGGGCGCAGGGTGCAGAGTTCCACGGCAATGTGGAGGAGGCCGACGGTCTCTCTTTGGGTCTCCCTCTCTCAGGGGGCAGGGGAGGAGGGACCTGGGGATGACAAGATATAAACCACCTGCGCCCACTGCTCCCCCATCTGTGCACACAAACACACAACATCTGTGTGTGCACATGCGTGCTCAGATCAGAGTATGGGTGGGTGTGGCACGCTCGTGTGCATGTGTGCGTGCTCGCAGCCCGAGAGGGATCATGCAGCACACTTCGTGAAGGGGCTTGGCTCTGCAGGGGACCCTCCAGCCTCTCCCTGAGTGGGGCTGAATCCTGATGGGAGGACCAGATCCCCAGCCCGCTGTGGTGGCACACGCCTGTCATCCCAGTCCTTGGGAGGCTGAGATGGGAGGATCACAGGTTTGAGTCCAGCCTCAGCAACTTAGTGAGGCCCTCAGCAACTTAGTGAGACCCTCAGCATCTTAGTGAGACCCTCAGCAACTTAGCGAGACCCCTTGGCACCATAGTGAGATCCTGTTTCAAAAATAAAAGTAAAAAAAAATAAAATGGGAACCGGGTGTGGTGGGGCACACTTGTAATCCCAGTACTTGGGAGGCTGAGACTGGAGGATCCGGGTTGGCGGCCAGCCTCAGCTACTTAGTGAGGCCCTCTGCAACTTAGTGAGGCCCTGTTTCAAAATGAAGAATAAAAAATAGGGCTGGGGGTGTAGCCCGGAGGTAGAATGCCTGGGTTCAATCCCTAGTACCCTAAAAATAAAATAAAATAAAATAAAATAAAATAAAATAAAATAAAATGGGGCTGGAGGTGTAGCTCAGAGGTAGAATGCCCCTGGGTTCAATCCCTAGTATAACACACACACACACATACACTGATGAGCCACGGGGGGTCGCTGGCTGGCCTCTGTGGCTACCTGCCCCCTGGCAGGCGTCAGTGGGGTTCCAGGGGGTCCCCTCTTTCTTCTCCACACCCAGGAGCTGGGAGTCTGGGGGCGCAGCTGTGGGGAGGGAGCGCGCAGCTGGGAACCACGGCTCTCGCTCTTGTTCCAGTGGGTTCAGCCCCTGGGCTGGGCCACGTGTTGCTGTGGGGTCTTGTTCCCGCCGCCGCCACCCGAGGTCTCTGGGGTGGCGATTTCCTGGCTCCCAGCCCTATGTCTCCTCCTGCCAAGGCCAAAGTCTCCCCCAGCCAGCTGTGATTAGGGGCGTGGCTAGTGGAAAACTCCTCCCACCCAGGGAAAATAAAGTATATATAACACGTTGTATGCGATATAATTATAACACATATTACATGCAATTATAAAATGCATATGTGTATGTATTTTTTTTTTTGCAGTACTTAGGGATTGAACCCAGGGGCATTCACCTCTGAGCTACACCCCCAGCCCTATTTTTTATTCTTTACTTTGAAACTGGGTCTCACTAAGTTGCAGAGCGCCTCACTAAGTAGCTGAGGCTGGCCGCCAACCCGGATCCTCCGGTCTCAGCCTCCCAAGTACTGGGATTACAAGCACGCGCCACCATACCCAGCTTATGTGTATGTATTTTTATACTGCAATATATATGTATGTATTTTTATTATGCAGTTATAAAATGCATATGTATGTATTTTATACTGCAATATATGTATGTATTTTTATTATGCAATTATAAAATGTATAATATATGTATGTATTTTATACTGCAATATATATGTATGTATTTTTATTGTGCAATTATAAAATGCATAATATATGTATGTATTTTTATTATGCGATTATAAAATGCATAATATATGCATATATATATATATATTTTTTTTTGCAGTACCGGGGATTGAACGCAGGGGCGTTCTACCTCCGCGCTACGCCCCCGGCCCTATTTTATTTATGCTTTATTTTTGAAACCAGGTCTCATGAAGTTGCGGAGGGCCTCGCTAGGTAGAGAGAGAGAGAGAGAGAGAGATCGATCGATCGATTGATCGAGCACACGCGCATGCGCGCTGAGGCTGGCCGCGAACCCCGATCCTCTGGTCTCCGCCTCCCAAAGTACTGGGATTACAAGTGTGCGCCACCACGCCCGGCTATATGCATATATTTTTATACTGGAGAGTGAACTCAGGGGTATTCTACTTCCAGGCTACACTCCCAGCCCTTTTTATTTTTTTATTTTGAAACAGGGTCTTGCTAAGTTGCTGAGGGTCTCGCTAAGTTGCTGAGGCTGGCCTCAAACCTGCAATCCTCCTCTCAGCCTCTTGATAACTCAGCAACATTTAAATGGGCTCCTGAGATCTCCAAAAAATAAATACTTCACTGCAATACAATCTATCATTTTTTTGTCTTTTTCTTTCTTTTTTTTTGTAGTCCATATCAGGTTTTATTTTACTTTTTTTTTATTTAGTGGCACTGGGGATTGACCCCAGAGGCATTCTACCTGTGAGCTACACCTCCAGCCCTATTTTATTTTATTTTGAAACAGGGTCTCACTAGGTTGATGAGAGTCTCACTACTTGCAGAGGCTGTCCTCGAACCTGTGATTCTCCTGTCTCAGCCTCCCAAGTACTGGGACTACAGGGGTGCGCCACCATGCCTGACACAGCATTGTATATTTTATTTTTTTTTTTAATTTTTGTGGTACTGGGGAGGGAACCCAGGGGCATTCTACCTCCGAGCTACACCCCCAGCCCTATTTTTAATTCTTTATTTTGAAACAGGGTCTCACTAAGTTGCGGAGGGCCTCACTAAGTAGCTGAGGCTGGCCGTGAACCCAGATCCTCCGGTCTCAGCCTCCCAAGTACAGGCAGCATTGTATATTTTAAAGACTACAGCTGGGGGTGGTGGTGCACGCCTGTTATCCCAGTACTTGGGAGGCCGAGACAGGAGGACCACAGGTTCGAGGACAGCCTCAGCAACTTAGCGAGACCCTGTTTCCAAATTAAAAAGAAAATAGGGCTGGGGGTGTAGCTTGGAGGAAAATGCCTCTGGGTTCAACCTCCAGTATCCGTCCCCCAAAAAACAAAGAAAAGGACTTTCATAGCCGGGCATGGTGGGGCACACCTGTAATCCCAGTCCTTGGGAGGCTGAGACCGGAGGATCAGAGGGAAGGATCGGAGGATCGCAAGTTCACAGCCAGCCTCAGCTACGTAGTGAGATCCTCCGCAACTTAGTGAGACCCTGTTTCAAAGTAAAGAATAAAAAATAGGGCTGGGGGTGCAGCTCGGAGGTAGAATGCCCCTGGGCTCAACCCCTAGTCACGCACACACACACACACACACACACACACACACACACACAGCTCTCCCAGTGCGCCACACCCCAGCCCTTTCTTGTGTTGAATGTGATTTATTTAACCCCTTCGTGGGACGGATGTTACAGGGCTGGCTGCCAGCGGTTTTCCGCCGCGATGGAGAGAGAGCTGCGTGTGCGTCATTTGACACAGGAGTTGATTTACTCCGAAGGAGAATTTCCTGGAAGCATCATTTTGAGAAGGAAGCCAGGTGCCCTCGCTTGTCATGTGAACAGGTATTGCAACATGCCCTTCATTTCCTCTGTCGCCGCCACGGCCAAACCCTGCCGGGTTCCCACCGCCTCATCGACAGCGCGTTTATCAATCTTTTTGATCTTTGCCAATCTGAGGGGTGAAAAGCCAGAGTTGTACTGTTCATTTCCCTTATGAAATTGAACATCTATGCCTAAGAACTACTTGTCTTTCTTTCTCCATGAGCTCAGGGCTCATCTCCTTGGTTGAAACCTCTCCATGCACTGTCAAAATCTTTCTCTTGTTGATTCTTTCCAAGCACTCTTTATATATGACAGGCACTATCCCTGTGTATAGTGAGTTACAAAGTTTTCCCCACGTGTCCCTAAAAATCATTTATTTATTTCATTGTCATTTGCCTTTTGATAGGGTTTCTCAGAGAAAGAGAACCAATAACCTGTATTGGGGGGAAGAAAGAGAAAGAGAGAAAGATTTTAAGGAATTGGCACTTGGTACTCATGTGGTTGTAGTAGAGGTTAACAAATTCAAAATGTGCAGGGTAGGCTGGCAGGCCGGAGACCCACGGAAAATGTACAGTTGGAGTTAGAAGGCAGTTTTGACTAGAATTCTTCTTTTCTTGGGGGATATCGGTCTTTTTAAAAATTACTTTTTTTTTTCAGTACCGGGGATTGAACGCAGGGGTGTTCTACCTCCGCGCTACACCCCCAGCCCTATTTTTTATACTTCATTTTGAAACCGGGTCTTACGAAGTTGTGGAGGGCCTCACTAAGTAGCTGAGGCTGACCTCGAGCCGGATCCTCCGGTCTCCGCCTCCCAAAGTACTGGGATTACACACACACACACACACGTGTAGGGAGATACATGTGGGACAATCACAACCCCCATTTCTATAACTGGACACATAGTTGTGCTATTTTTTTTTTTTTGCGGTACTGGGGACTGAATCCAGGGGCATTCTATCTCCACGCTACACCCCCAGCCCTATTTTTTATTTTTATTTTGAAACAGGGTCTCGCTAGGTTGATGAGAGTCTCACTACTTGCTGAGGCTGTCCTCGAACCTGCAATCCTCCTGTCTCAGCCTCCCGAGTACTGGGATGACAGGCGTGTGCCCCCACGCCCGGCTGGTTGTGGCGATTCTGCGTAGCATCCTTTAGAACACTCCTGGTGCTGAGATCTGGACGCGTCTGCTCAGGCCACCCTGACACCCGCCGAGAGGCTCGGGACCGAGTGCTCCCAGTTCTGGAAGTCCAAGCTGAAGGCGTGGGCAGCGCCGGCTCCTCCGAGCCCTCTGTCCTTGGCTTTGTACGTGACATCTTCTCCCTGGTCCTCACATGCTCAGCCCTCGACGTGTCCCCATGCCCTCATCTCTTCTTTTCTTTTTTATGGTCCTGGGATGGAACCCAGTGGCTCTACCTCCGAGCTACACCCTCACCCTTTTTATTATTGATTTTGAAACAGGGTCTCGCTAAGTTGCTGAGGCTGGCCTCGAACCTGTGATCCTCCTGTCTCAGCCTCCCAAGTACTGGGATGACAAGCGTGCACCACCATGTCCAGCTTGTTATTCTTTTCTTTTTGTGGTACTGGGGATTGAACCCAGGGGCACTGTACCCCTGAGCTGCACCCCAGCCCTTTTTATTTTGAGACAGGGTTTTGCTAAATTGCATAGGCTGGCCTCGAACGTGGGATCCTCCTGCCTCAGCCTCCAGAGTAGCTGGGATGACAGGCGTGTGCCTCTGCGCCTGGCTCAAATCTCTTCTTTTTTTTTTTTGCGGTACTGGGGATTGAACCCAGAGGCATTCTACCTCCAAGCTACACCCCCAGCCCTATTTTTTATTCTTTATTTTGAAACAGGGTCTCACTGAGTTGCGGAGGGTCTCACTAAGTAGTTGAGTCTGGCTGTGAACCTGCGATCCTCCTGTCTCAGCCTCCCAAGTACCCAGATTACAAGCGTGCGCCACCATGCCCGGCTCGAATCTCCTCTTCTTATAAGGACACTAGTTGGATTGGGTTAGGGCTACCGGTCGACTCTTAATGACCTCTGTAAAGATCCTGTCTCCAAATGTAGTCACCTTCAGAGGGACCGGGGGCTAGGGCTTCCATGCATAGGGATTTTGGGGGGACACCATGCAGCCCCGAAGTAGAAGAAAAAAGGCCATCGGTGGCTGGGGTGGAGTGTGGAGACAGTCAGGGAAAGGTGTAGACAGACGGGCAGAGCTGGAGGGTCGCAGTGAGAACTTGGTTTGGTCTGTGTGGGATGAATGTCCTCATCTGGGAAGAACATGCCCTGACGTATGTTCTGCTAAAGTCCTCTGCGAGGAGGGCAACTGCATACCAGGGAGGGGGTTGGTGAGCCGGGCGTGGTGGCGCACGCTTGTCATCCCAGGACTCGGGAGGCGGAGACTGGAGGATCCGGGTTCGTGGCCAGCCTCAGCTACTTAGTGAGGCCCTCCGCAACTTCGTGAGACCCTGTTTCAAAATAAAGAATAAAAAATAGGGCTGGGGTGGAGCTCAGAGGTAGAACGCCCCTGGGTTCAATCCCCACACAAAAAAAGGAGGTTCGTACAATGATCCAGTCAATCAATAAGTGCGGCCAGTGCTTCAGGAGGAAGGATGGAGAGAGGTGGGCTTCTCAGGGATAGTTAGAAGAAAAAGAACTTGTAGATCAGTGCAAGGAATAGATTACAGCTCTTTGGAAGTTGATGGGAGAAATAGGTCGCCCATGCCTGGAATCCCAGTACTGGGGAGGCTGAGAAAGGAGGATCGCAGGTTCGCGGCTAGCCTTAGCTACTTAGTGAGACTCTCAGCAGCCTAGCAAGACCCTGTTTCAAAATAAAAAGGGCTGGGGTTGTAGCTCAGAGGTAGAATGTCCCTGGGTTCAACCCCATCCCCCCCCAAAGAAGGAGTGACCCCGGTGGGCAGAGTCCCCACATCTTGCTGTTTTCCTTAGAGCTCGGCACAGACACAGGTCAAGGACTATTTGTGGAATGAACCTGTGACAATTTCTAGCAGAAATGGAAGAGCTGGGAGGTTAGACTTGGGAGTGGACAGCTCTGGGCGTGTGGGCATGGGGCAGGATGCCAGGCCATTGGTCTCTCCCATGTTTGGGGTGGGGCTGGGTGAAATTTCTAGACAAGCACTCTGTCACTGAGCTACATGCCCAGCTACATGCCCAGCCCTGAGGAGGTGAGATTTCTTTTCTTTTTTTTTTTTAATTTATTTTTATTTTTATTTGTTTTTTTTTTTGCAGTACTGGGGATTGAACCCAGGGGCATTCTACCTCTGAGCTACACCCCCAGTCCTATTCTTAATTCTTTATTTTGAAACAGGGTCTCACTAAGTGGCAGAGGGCATCACTAAGTAGCTGAGGCTGGCCGTGAACCTGCAATCCTCCTATCTCAGCCTCCCAAGTACTGGGATTACAAGCGTGCGCCACCACGCCAGGCTTGGAGGTGAGATTTCTAATAGCTGGGAGGTAGTGAGCTCTCTGTCGCTGGGAGTATGTAAATGGGAAGGGCAGATGTCCGGAGGGTTATAGAGGAAATTTTTGGTCCGGGGAAGGTTTGGAGCTGGGGGAAGCTTAACCTGGTTTGAATGAGGGTCCTTCAGGGGTTCCTATAGCTGGGGAGTCTGTGTGTGTGTGTGTGTGTGTGTGTGTGTGTGTGTGTCTGTCATCCGGGACGGAGGGATTTCCTTGCGTGGGGCTGGTCTCTGGCTTTGCAGTACTAAATGCGGGTACTAAAGTCATTGCCCCCTTGGCCTCTTGAGCTTGGAGATGCTGCCCCCTGGTGGCAAGAAGGAGAAGTGTCTCCTCGCCCGGTTGCTATTGCATACTCCAGGGTCTTGAGGGAGGGGAGCCGCAGCCCCCCCCCACCCCCCTTGTGGGTATGTCTCTGTCCAGCTCTGCATGTTTATTTTAATTATTTAATTAATTAATTAATTAATTTTTGCGGTACTGGGGATTGAACCCAGGGACATTCTACCTCCAAGCTACAACCCCAGCCCTATTTTTTATTCTTCATTTTGAAACAGGGTCTCACTAAGTTGCAGAGGGCCTCACTAAGTAGCTGAGGCTGGCCGCGAACCCGGATCCTCCGGTCTCAGCCTCCCAAGTACTGGGATTACAAGTGTGTGCCACCATGCCTGGTGAGCTCTGAATGTTTAAAAAAAAATTTTTTTTATTGGTATTGGGGATTGAACCCAGGGGCATTCTACCTCTGAGCTACACCTCCAACCCTTTCTGTTTTTGTTTTTTAAGTTTGAAACAGGGTCTCACTAATTTGCTGAGAATCTCGCTAAACTGCTGAGGCTGGCCTCGAATCTGCGATCTCCAGTCTCAGCCTCCCAAGTACTGGGATTACAGGCATGTGCCATCGTGCCTAGCTCTAGTTTTTTTTTTTTTATTTTGAAACAGGATCTTGCTAAATTGCTCAGGCTGGCCTCAAATCTGGGATCCTCCTGTCTCAACCTCCCAAGTCCTGTGATTACAGGCATGCACCACCACGCCCAATTTTTTTTTATACTGGGGACTGAACCCAGGGGCATTCTACCTCCGAGCTACCCCTCAGCTCTCTGCAACTTAGTGAGGCCCTGTTTCAAAATAAAGAATAAAAAATAGGGCTGGGGGTGGAGCTCGAGGTAGAATGCCCCTGAGTTCCATCCACAATCGGGCTGAGGTCAGGAGCTCAGACTCTGAGGATGTCTTGGGGCTGCGCCGGTGTGTCTCCCCCCACCAGAGGGTGCCTGGGAGCGCAGACCCTGGAGGGTAGGTTGGCTGCATTAGAACTCGGTGTAGTGTTAGGGGAACTGGGCGGTCTGGGGTGGGGGGGATGGATCACGGAAGGGCAGGTCCCAGCCAGGGAGGCCCTAGGTGGGATGACTCTGGGGCGGGGGTCAGAGCCCAAGGGGCGTGTAGGTGGGTCCAAGGGGGGGCGCGGGCGAGGACGACAGGACAGAGACTGGCCGGGCTCGGCGGGTTTACTGCCCACACGCCCCCCAGCCCTGGGGCCCATCAGTAGCACTTGCGGTAGACGATGTGGGGCCCCTGCTCCTCGTACTGCTCTCGCAGGACCCAGCAGGACTGGAAGGCGCGCAGCGAGGCCAGGATGGAGCCCCCGATCCACACCGAGTAGTTCCTGCAGGGCTGCGCGACCACCGCCAGGTGGGCAGCCTCGGGGGGCTGCGAGCGCAGCAGGTCGCCGCGGAAGCGACTCTCGAAGCCCGCGAAGAGCGAGGAGCCGCCGCACAGCAGCACGTTGCGGGCCACGTCGGCGCGCACGTCGGGGGGCACCCTGCGGAGGCTGCGCTTGGCCATGGCGGGCAGGCCCACGGGCGACAGCCCCGGCACCTCCGGGGGATGGAACAGCAGCTCTGGGCATTGGAAGAGCTCGGGGCCCAGCGTGACCGTGCGGCCGTCGGGCAGCTGCAGCGGCTGCTTGGGGGCCCGCCTGGCGCGCGCCTGCTCCTGCGGGAAGTCGGGGGCCACGTAGCAGTACTGGTGCTTGATGGTCTCCACCGTGTCCAGGTCGCGCGGTTGCAGCGGGAAGCCGGAGCTCAGCAGCGTCTCGGCCAGGAAGGCGGTCAGGTGGTTGCCCGCCACGTCCAGGCGCTCGGCGGCGTGCGGCAGGTTGTAGCCCTGGAAGACGGGCACCACGCAGGTGACCCCGTGGCCGGTGTCCACCACCAGCGCGCTGATGCGCCCGTGCGCGTAGGCCGACAGCACGGACTGCGAGGCCACGAACATGGCCGGGGAGTGCAACGCCTCGAAGGCCACCTCCACCAGCTTCTCCCGGTTGGTGGGCGGGCTGAAGGGCGGGTCGGAGAACAGCAGCGGGTGGTCCTGGGCGGCCACGCGGAGGTCGTGCTCCAGCAGGTGCCTCCAGATGAGCTCGGCCGCCTCCCAGTCCACCACGATGCCGTGGCGCACGGGCTGCACCAGCATCAGCTCCGGCCGCGCGCGCGCCGCCTCCCCGATGAACGTCGCCAGCTCCGGCGGCCCGCCCGAGGTGGCCGGCTTCGTGGACTGGCAGCCCAGGACGGTGGCCACGGTGTAGGTGGGCCGGGCCTGTCCCGCGAAGCCCACCTTACAGGTACCGGTGCCCATGTCGATGACCACGGCGCCCGTCTTGGGGGGCAACTGGTTGCCCACTGCGCCCGGGGCGTCCTGGGGCAGATGGTCCATGGCCCCGACTGGGCTGGGCTTTGGGGCAAAGGTGGGGTCCCCTGGGGAGGGCTCGGACTCCAGGTTCTTGGGAATATTTGTATCCATGGGTGCTGGGGACCTGTTCCTGCTGGGGACGTTCCTCTGGGGTGCGGGGTGCAAGGTACGGGGAGAGGAGACTGAAGCCCGCCAGGTTCAAGAGCCGGTAGAGAGAGGGAGAGGGGCAGCCGTGGTCTATGACATCATCTCGCTCCATTTACCTTCGAGAACCTTCACAATGCGGGGGCGGGGCCGCAGGACCCCTCTCAGCCCTCCTCGCCTCCCCCCCAGGGCTACCCCACCCCCCAGGGCCAAATTTGGAGAGGAAGGAGGGGCCGGTTACTCTCTCCCATGGTGTCTTGCCGGGCAGAAATCTGGCCCTTCAACTCTCAGCTCCAAGGTGGGCACTCCACCCCCAGTCCTTTTTATTTTCTATTTTTTTGCAGTACTGGGGATTGAACCCAGGGGCATTCTACCTCCGAGCTATACCCCCAGCCCTATTTTTATTATTTGTTTTGACACAGGGTCTCACTAAGTTGCTGTGGGCCTCACTAAGTAGCTGAGACTGGCCCGGAACCTGCGATCCTCCTGTCTCAGCCTCCCAAGTACTGGGATTACAAGCGTGCACCACCACGCCTGGCTTATTTTTTTTTTTTTTAATTTTTGAAACAGATTCTAAGTTGCTCAGGGTCTGGCCAAGTTGCTGAGGCTGGTCTCAAACCTGTGATCTTATTGTCTCAGACTCCCGACTACTGAGATTACAGGTATGTGTCACTAAAACTGGTTTAGAGTTCTCTAAGAATTAGATGGAATATATATATTTGGTACTGGGGATTGAACCCAGGGGTGTTCTACCTCTGAACTACACCCCCAGCCCTATTTTATTGTTTATTTTGAACCAGGGTCTCACTAAGTTGCTGAGGGCCTCACTAAGTAGCTGAGGCTGGCCTAGAACCTGTGATCCTCCTGTCTCAGCCTCCCAAGTACTGGGATTACAAACTTGCGCCACCACGCCCAGTTTAGATAGAATTATCTAAGAATTGTAAATATTTGTTACTGGGGATTGAAGCCAGGGGCATTCTACCTCTGAGCTACACCCTAGCCCTATTTTTTGTTTTTGTTCTTTATTTTGAAACAGGGTCTCATTAAGTTGTGGAGGGCCTCACTAAGTAGCTGAGGCTGGCTGTGAACCTGTGATCCTCCTGTCTCAGCCTCCCAAGTACTGGGATTACAAGCGTGCGCCACCACACCTGGCTTTATTTTTTATTTTGAAACAGGGTCTCGCCAAGTTGCTGAGGCTCCTGGCCTTGAACCTGTGATCTTCCTGTCTCAGCTTCCCATCGATTTAAAAATTTTTTTTAAAATATGCTTTTAGCCAGGCGTGGGAGGCTGAGACCAGAGGATCCAGGTTCGCAGCCAGCCTCAGCTACTTAGTGAGGCCCTCCGCAACTTAGTGAGACCCTGTTTCAAAATAAAATATAAAAAAAAATAGGGCCGGGGGTGTAGCTTGGAGGTAGAATGCCCCTGGGTTCAATCCCTGGTACCGCAAAAAATATGCTTTTATTGGTGCGTTGGAATTATAAATCATAGTGATGTTCAATGTAATACAAACATACACGCACATATCGCTTGGTATATTTCCCTCCACGTCCCACTCCCTCTCCCCTCCCCCTCCTGAACATGGTAGTGAGATTGGTGTTGATGCCTTCGTATATGGACAGAGCATTATTTGAACTGTTTCTTTTCTCAAGCCTGCTCCCCGCTTCCCTCCCTAACCCTTCCACTACTCTACTGCTCTCTCTCTTCATTTATCTGAAGTCCCTTTGGTTTCCTATTTTCTCTCTGCTTCCACATATGAGAGAAAACATATGACCCTTTTCTTTTCTTTTCTTTGTGGTACTGGTGATGGAACCGAGGGGCATTCTACCTCCGAGTTACACCCTCAGCCCTATTTTATCATCATCAACATCATCATCATTATTATTACTAATTTTTTTTGCGGTACTGGGGATTGAACCAAGGGGCATTCTACCTCCGAGCTACACCCCCAGCCCTATTTTTTATTCTTTATTTTGAATCAGGGTCTCACTAAGTTGTGGAGGGTCTCACTAAGTAGCTGAGGCTGGCCGCGAACCCAGATCCTCCGGTCTCAGCCTCCCAAGTACTGGGATTACAAGGGCGCGCTACCACGCCCGGCTTATTATTTTATTTTGAAACAGGGTCTAACAAAGTTGCTGAGGCTGTCCTCAAACCTGCAATCCTCCAGTCTCAGCCTCCCAAGTACTGGGATTCCAGGTGTGCGCCACCACGCCTGTCAGTGGACCGTTCCTGACCGGAGCAAGCCTGTGTCACATTTGGAGAAGTGAGTTGCTTCCTTCCCAACCCGAGCCTGTGATCAGCACCCCTCATTGATAATGGGCTCCCCTCCTTCATCTACTGAGCCACTGATTCTGTGGGTTTGTAACTTCTCTCAAGGTAGCACCCTGGGCAGCCGCTGTGATTTTTTTTTTAATAGTACTGGGGATGGAACCCAGGGTCATTCTACCTCCAAGCTACACCCACAGCCCTTTTGATTTTTATTTTGAAACAAGGTCTTCTTATCTTGTGAGAATCTCAGTACATTCCTGAGGCTGTTCTCGAACTCGTGAATCTCCTGTCTCAGCCTCCCAAGTACTGGGATTGCAGGCGTGCAGCACGGTGTCTGGCCCTGGGTCTTAATTAGTATGTGGGGTGAAATGATTTGCCATCCCCACTCAGCGTCTTGCTATGGTCCCCCTTTCTTCTTGCATACTTTAGAGCATGCTGTGTGAGACATGAGGGAGGCCAACGGATCAGGGCCCTTGGACTTCATTCTGGCGAGCCTTTTTGGTGGCTTGGGGTCGCATCAGCGACCTAGTGGCTGCCACGTTCATCCGGGGCCTTCTGGGGAACACCATTCTGTTCTTGATCCACGTGGACTCGCGGCTGCACACTCCCATGTACCTCCTGCTCAGTCAGCTGTCCTTGCTGGACGTTGGTTTTCCCCTGGTCACCATCCCCACGATAACTTCAGACTTCCTGCAGGGAGAAGTTTCCATCTCCTTCCTTCGGGGGATGCGCAGCTCAGATTTTCTTCCTGACTCTGATGGGTGTGGCCGAGGGCGTCCTGCTGGCTCTGATGTCTTGTGACCGCTATGTCGCCGTGTGCCACCCGCTGCAGTACCCCGTGCTCATGCGACGCCAGGTGTGCCTGCTCATGGTGGGCTCCTCCTGGCTCGCAGGAGTGCTCAACGCTTGCATCCCGAGCTCGGTCACCCTGCACTTCCCGGTCTGCGCCTCCTGCATCTGGACCACTTCTGCATGATGCGCGGCCTGGGAGCGGGCGCTGTCCGCCTCGGGGGTGCTGAACCTCCTGCAGCCGCTTCTCCTACCACCAAGTCCTGCACGCTGTTCTGCGCATGTGCTCAGTCCACGCGCGACCCAAGGCCTTCGCCACCTGCTCCTCGGAAGCCACTGTGGCCCAGCGGTGTTCATGTACATGGTGCCCGGTGACGACCACAGCCCACAGCAGGACCGCGTGGGGTCCTTGCTCTACAGTCTGGTCACCCTGACCCTCAACCCCCGCATCTACAGTCTGCGGAACCGGGAGGTGCGCATGGCTGTGGTCAACGTGCTCCACGAGGCTGGACTCAGGTGAAAGTGTTGACCACGCTGGGAACTGCCGGGTGACCCCAGTGTCCCCTCATCCCGCCCGCCTTCCTGAAGTATCGGCGCGGTGCAGCTTCTAAGGCCTTATGTCCACAGCTAAGCGACTGTCCAACTCCTCCCTCCTCTTAACTACTTGGCTTCATGTTTTCTTTTAACCCCATAGACTTGGGGTAACAATGGTAACCGTCTTCATCACTTTTAGGGTTTCTTTTGGTACTGGGGGTTGAAGCCAGGGGTGTTCTACCTCTAAGCTACCTTCTAGCCCTATCTATCTATCTATCTATCTATCTATCATCTATCTATCATCTATCTATCTATCTAATATTTCTATCTATCCTCTGTTATCTATCAATCTATCTATCATCTATCTATCATCCATCCATCTATCATCTTTTTTTTTTTTTGGCGGTACCAGGGATTGAACCCAGGGGCATTCTACCTCCGAGCTACACCCCCAGCCCTATTTTTTATTCTTTATTTTGGAACAGGGTCTCACTAAGTTGCGGAGGGCCTAAGTAGCTGAGGCTGGCCATGAACCTGTGATCCTCCTGTCTCAGCCTCCCAAGTACTGGGATTACAAGCATACACTACCACGCCTGGCTTATCTATCTATCATCTATCTATCTATCTATCTATCTATCTATCATCTATCACCTATCTCTATCTATCATATTGGGGATTGAACCCAGGGGCATTTTACCTCTGAACTATACCCCCAGCCCTATTTATTTATTTATTTATTTATTTTTTGCAGTACTGGGGATTGAACCCAAGGGCATTCTATCTCTGGGCTCCACCCCCGGCCCTATTTTTTTATTCTTTATTTTGAAACAGGGTCTCAGTTGCAGAGGGCCTCACTAAGTAGCTGAGGCTGGCCACAAACCCAGATCCTCCTGTCTCAGCCTCCCAAGTACTGGGATTACAAGCGTGAGCCACCACGCCCGGCTTCCCAGCCCTACTTATTTATTTATCTGTAGTACTGGGGATTGAACCCAGGGGCATTTTACCCCTGAGCTACACTCCCAGCCCTATTTGATTTCTTATTTTGAAACAGGGTCTTGCTAGGTTGCAGAGGCTGACCTTGACCCATGATCCTCCCATCTCAGCCTCCCAAGTACTGGGATTACTGGTCCGCACCATTGCACCTGGATTCTGTTACTTAAATATGCTTTCTTTACCAATGTACTAATTACACAAACAAGAGGCTGTCCTTTTTAAAGCTCTGTTATTGAATTGACGAATTATGCCACTAACAACATTTGTTAACCACATGGTCTACCAAGCCTATATTTCATGCTCAAGATAACATTAAGATGTTTAAGATGGGCGTAGTGGTGCACGCCTGTCATCCCAGTACTTGGGAGGCTGAGATGGGAGGATCGCAGGTTTGAGGCCAGCCTCAGCAGCTTAGGGAGACCCTGTTTAGAAAATAAAAGAGGGCTGGGGGTGTGGCTCAGAGGTAGAATGCCCCTGGGTTCAATCCTCAGTAACACACACACACACACACACACACACACACACACACACAAAGATATTTAAGAAAAAGAAGATTCAACAGAGAAAAAGAACTGGTCAGTGGTCCCACACTTCAAGAAAATGGCAGAACTGAGGCTTGAACTTGTCATCTTCAGGCCCCTAACCACTGTGATTTTTGGTGGCACTGGGGCTTGAACCCCAGGGGAGTTCTACCTTTGCACCATACCCCCAGTCCCGCTTTATTTTTTAGTTTGAAACAGGGTCTCACTAGGTTGCTGAGAGTCTCGCTACATTGTCGAGGCTGGCTTTGAAACTGATCCTCTTGTCTCAGCCTCCCGAGTACTGGGATTACAAGTGTGCGCCACCACGCCCGGCCATTGTATGTTTGAATGTCAAGTCGAGACCTGGTGACCTGTGTGTGTGCACGCGCACGTGTGCATGGCCAGGCAACCTTTGGAAGACCACCAGATTCCTGAAGATGAGAATCACGGCTTTGAATGGTGACGGTGGTTAAACTTAAGAATTTTTACAAAATACTTGTTAAAATTTGGCGTTTATTGAAATGTCCACTGTCCATCGGGGTCTGGCTACTTTGTCAATTGTCACTTAATAATGGGGGGCAGGGCTGAATTCAAGTTCTTGTGAACAAATACCCAACCGCTGGATAAGAATCAACTTCAGCAAACTATCTTGGCTTCATCAAGGGAAGGTTGGCAGACAATAAAATTGAATATATTTGCCAGGCAAGGTGCACATCCTCTCACCCTAGTACTTGGGAGGCTGAGGGACACAGGAGGATCCCAGGTTCGAGACCAGCCTCAGTGACTTAGCAAGACCGTCGGCAACCTAGCAAGACCCTGTTTCAAAATAAAAAATAAAAAAATGGGCTAGGGGTGAAGCTTGGAGGTAGATTGCCCCTGGGTTCAATCCCCAGTACCAAAATTTATTGAATATATTGGATGCGTAAAAGTCTATGAACGTTGACCTATATGTAAACACCTGTAAATGAATTGCCAAATTGAGGTAATGAATATATACTATTTACTGTTACGTGATTGGAACAAAGTCATTTGTACTGTTAAGATGATTGGGACTGCATAACACTTATGGAAAAATTTAAACCACTATACTTATACTTTAAATATTGGAAATATGAGCATATTAAATTTATTAAATTAATCTTTCTAGCCGGGCGCGGTGGCGCACGCTTATAATCCTAGTACTTGGGAGGCTGAGACAGGAGGATCGCAGGTTCGCGGCTAGCCTCAGCTACTTAGTGAGGCCCTCAGCAACTTAGTGAGACCCTGTTTCAAAATAAAAAATAAAAAAATAGGGCTGGGGGTGTAACTCAGGGGTAGAATGCCCCTGGGTTCAATACCCCAGTGCCACACACACACACAAAATTAATCTATGTTTCATATTTTATATTTTTGGTACTGGGGATGGAACCCAGAGGCATTCTACCTTCAAGCTACACCCCCAACCCGATTTTATTTCTTATTTGGAAACAGGGTCTCACTAGGTTGATGAGAGTCTCGCTACTTGCTGAGGCTGTCCTGGAACCTATGATCCTCCTATCTCAGCCTCCCAAGTACTGGGATTACAGGCACACGCCACCACGCCCGGCATGTTTCATATTTTAGAATAGCACATTTTTTTTGGATACACAGTTACTTAAACTTAGATCTTATTTAACACCAATGTTTGAAGTGCTAGATTTGGTTTCTCTTAGAATGCTGTGTTTTTGCTTTAAAAACCATGTTCTAGCCATGCATGATGGCCAACGCCTGTGATCCCAGTACTTGGGAGGCAGAGGCAGGAGAAGCGCAGGTTCGAAGCCAGTCTCAGCAGCTTAACGAGACCTTCAGCAACCTAGCGAGACCTTGTTTCACAATAAAATATATTAAGAAAAAACAATGGGGGTGTGGCTCTGAGGTAGAACACCCCTGGGTTCAATCCCCAATACCCCCAACAAAAAAGTACCCAAAAGGAAAAAAAAAATCGGCACAAATAATTCTACACTGAAATTGAAGAACTCCAAGTCAACAGCTCCTTTCTCCTCGTCTGACAGTTAATCTCACTCACAAAACCATCTGCTCTCGGCGCTCCGGGTCTGTCTAGGGTTTCCTGGAGCCTGGCTGGGGCAAGCCGGTCACTGCGGAGGGCAGGGCAGGTGGCAAAGGCCTCCCTCCGGGGCCTCGGCTTCTGTGCCTCCTCCTGCGTCTCCTCTGGCCCCGGCACACCTGCCCTGGCCGCTGGCCCTCTCTGCCTCCCTGGCCAGCCTGTCCTCCCGCAGAGCCTCGGCCAGCCTCTTCCTGAGCCTCTTCACCCTCGCCGCCTGCCTCCGGATGTCTGCAGCGGTCACCGGCTGACCCGGGGAGGCCGGGGAAAGATGTAGACACCCTCCGGGAGAGATGGTTTCTTTCCACGATGAAGGGCGGCCAGGAGCGGGCTCCGGGACGGGATGCAGTCCCCCAGCACCAGCGTGGCCTGCAGACTCACCCTGATTTCCCAGTGCAATTATTTTAAAGACAGCGGTGAAATCGAATGGGCATAGTTCTCCGTCTCTGCGGGGGGCCTGGAGTGCCTGCAGCCTCCGGTAGGCACAGCGCTGCTGGGGCTTCTGCAGCCTCTCTTCCCCTGGCGCGTGTCTGACCGCGCTGCCACCGTGGGGCCGGCTCCTGGTCACCGGGCTCGCGAAGATGCAGCTGGTCAGTCTTATGGGGTCCCTGGCGCCCACCCCAGCTCTCCGCTTGGCCTTGGTTGCGGGGACTCGCTTCCTTTGTAAAGGCTGGGGGAGCATGCTTCTTTTGAGCTTCCCCTTTAAAAAGAAACATGAAACTGTTTCAAAATAAAGAATAGAAAATAGGGCCGGGGGTGTAGCTCGGAGGTAGAACGCCCCTGGGTTCAATCCCGGTACCACACAAAAAAAAAATATGTAAAGAATTTAAAAATGAGCCGGGCTTGGTGGCGTACACTTGTAATCCCTGAGACAGGAGGATCATAGGTTCAAGGCCAGACTCAGCTATTTACTGAGGCCCTCTGCAACTTAGTGAGACCCTGTTTCAAAATAAAGAATAAAAAATAGGGTTGGGGGTGTAGCTCAGAGGTAGAATGCCCCTGGGTTCAATCACCGGTACTGCAAAAAAATTAAAAAATAAATAAAAAATTAAAAACCAAATAAATAAAAAGGGCTGGGGGTATAGCTGGGAAGTAGAATGCCCTGGGTTCAATCCTTCCCAGTACCAAACAAACAAACAAACAAAACAACAAACAAAGGGTTAAGCTGAAGTCAGGGAAGGGATGCTTATGGTCTCTGCTGTCTCTGTACTCACCACAGAAAGCTGGCTTGGAAATGCGTGTTCCCCCGTCTCCTCCATGTTCACAGAGCGGGTGCTGTTCCACTCCTGGTGCGGACAGGCCGGGGCTGGCTGGAGGGCGCAGTGGTCTGTGTCCTCTTCTATAGAGGAAGAGAGGATCAGCCATCCGCGGAGACCCGCCCTGCTGGTCCAATCCCGGGTAATCCGCAGCAGCCGCCCCGCCCCATATCTGTGGGATTCGAGGTTTTCTTACTTAAATCTTCCTACGGAAAAGAAAAACGGGATGGTATTGACCCTGTCAGGTGTACTGTTGGTGGATTTTTAATTATTAGTGCACTGTGATTCTACGCCATGTGAGGTTAGTGACAAGAACGAACAGACACACACACACACACACACACACACACACACACACACATGCACAGGACACCGGTGAGTTCCCCTGCAGGCCCCACCTGCCCCGCCCTGCGCCCTCCTGGTTAGCTGGTGAGCTTGGTGGTAATCCTTCAGGTACCACCTCGAGGCAGCTGAGCTCTTTCTGTCTCCAGTCCTCCCTCATCCCCTCCCTAATCCCCTCCCTCTCTCCCTCCCCAAACCCCTTCATCTTCTCTACCTCTCTCTCCATTTTAGTTAAAGTCCTTTCTGTTTCCTACTTTCTGTAGCCCCCACATCGGAAAGAAAACATACTGCTTGTCCTGGGCTCTCTGACACTGACCGGCCGATCTCAATTAGAAAATTTTAATAGCCCGGCGTGGTGGCGCACGCTTGTCATCCCAGTACGTGGGAGGCTGACACAGGAGGATCGCAGGTTCGCGGCCAGCCTCAGCAACTTGTGAGACCTCCCACAACTTAGTGAGACTCTGTTTCAAAATAAGGAATAAAAAAAATAAGCTGGGGGTGTAGCTTGGAGGTAGAATGCCCCTGGGTTCAATCCCCAGTACCGCAAAAAAAAAAAATTTTTTTTTAATACATTTGTGTAGAAAGAGGGCAAGGTCTGCAGTTAATATCAGCATTGTATTTTATTGGAATGTTTAAAAAATTTTTTTTGGTGATACATAGCGAGACTCTCAGCAACCTAGTGAGATTCTGTTTCAAAACAAAACAAAACAAAAAAAACCAGGCTGGGAGTATATCTCAGAGGTAGAATGCCCCTGGGTTCAATCTCCAGTACCACAAAAAAAGAAAAAAACTTATGTACATAAATTTCCATACAACATTGGTTAATATAGGAAAAAATTAGAAACGATTTGAATGCTCATCAATAAAAATATCCCCAAAATATCCCATTAATAACTCTATAGAATACATTAAACAGTTATTAAAAAGAAATTACTCTAGCTGGGTGTGGCAGTACACACCTATAATCCTAGTACTTGGGAGGCAGAGATAGGAGGATTGGAAGGTTCAAGGCCAGCCTCAGCAACTTACTAAGAACCTGTTTCAAAATAAAAAATAAAAAGGGCTGGGGATGTCGCTCAGAGGTAGAATGCCTCTGGGTTCAATCCCCAGCACCAAAAAAGAAGAAAAGAAAGAAAGAAATCACTCTTCTGTTCATTAACATTCCATGTAATTACTGGTAAATCTGAGATTATTTCAGACAGGATATTATTTCTTTCTTTCTTCTTTCTCTTTCTTTCTTCTTTCTCTTTCTTTCCTTTTTCTTCTTTCTCTTTCTTTCTTTCTCTCTCTCTTTCTTCTTTCTCTCTCTCTTCTTTCTTTTTTCTTTCTTTCTTTCTATCTCTTTCTTCTTTCTCTCTCTCTTTCTTCTTTCTCTCTCTTCTTCTTTCTTCTTCTCTTCTTTCTCTTTTTCTTTTCTTCTTTTCTTTTCTTATCTTTTCTTTCTTTCTTCTTTCTTGTACTGGGGATTGAACCCAGGGACATTCTACCTTTGAGTTACATGCCCAGCCTGATTTTATTTTTTCATTTTGAAACAGGGCCTCACTAAGTTGCTGAGGCTGATCTCGAACCGGGGACCCTCCTATCTCAGCCTCCCAAGTACTGGGGTTACAAGCGTGTGCCACCATGCCTGGCTGACATGATACTCATTTTGTACCCGTTTTTTTTTTCTTGCGGTACCAGGGATTGAACTCAGGGGCGTTCTACCTCCGAGCTACACCCCCGGCCCTATTTTTTATCCTTTATTTTGAAACAGGGTCTCACGAAGTTGCGGAGGGCCTCACTAAATTTTGTACCCTTTTATTTAACCAAGTAATGTTTCTTTAGTCTCTTTCCTTGACTGACTTTGAATTAACCGTTTTATTATTGCATATATACTCTACATGTATTTTTACTTATTCCATATAATAAAATATTTAACTCTTTTCTTTTTGCATATATAGTCTGCATAAATTCTTATTTACTTCGTATAATAAAATATTTAATTCTGGGCTGAAGCTGATATTGTGTTCGTTGAGTTGGTGCTGGGCATAGGAATATGTTCATTTTGTCAAAGTTGATGGAGGGGTAGGTGTCTGGTTTTTGTAATTCTCTAGAAGTTACGTTTCAGTAATAATTTGTAAAAAAAAAAAAAAGACATACCCAGCTGGAAATTTCCCCTTAAAAAAGCCCATGTAAGCTGGGCATGGTGGTGCACCCCTGTAATCCTAGTACTTGGGAGGCTGAGTCAGGAGGATCGCAGGTTTAAGGCCAGTCTCAGCAATTTAGTGGTTAGTGAGGTACCTTAGCAACTTAGCAAGACCCTGTTTCAAAATAAAAAGTAAAATCTGGCTGGGATGAGCTTGGAGGTAAAATGCTCCTGGGTTCAATCAGTGCACGCACAAAAAAAGGACTATGGGATTTTTTTTTTTTTTTGCAGCTTGTGCTATGGTACACACCTGTGATCCCAGTACTTGGGAGGCTGAAACAGGAGGCTTGCAGGTTGGAGGCCAACCTCAGCAACTTAGCGAGACTCTCAGCAATCTAGTGAGACCCTATTTCAAAATAAAAGATTAAGCCGGGCGTGGTGGTGCAGGCTTGTAATCCCAGTACTTGGGAGGCTGAGACAGGAGGATTGCAGGTTCAAGGCCAGCCTCAGCAACTAGTGAGACTTTTATCAACCTAGAGAGATCCTGTTTTGAAATAAAAATAAAATAGGGCTGGGGGTGTAGCTCGGAGGTAGAATGCCCCTGGGTTCAATCCCCAGTGCCACACACACACACACAAAAGATTAAAAGGGCGGGGATGTATCTTGGAGGTAGACCGCCCCTGGGTTCAATCCTCAGCCACACACACACACACACACACACACACACAGCTTCCAACTAACAGTACCTAAGGGAAACCATGAATTTTTTCTTTTTGGTCTTACCTGTAATGGCTCTGGCTAGCACTTATATGGTCCACAGCAAAGCATTAAGAATTGTTTTCCAAGGTTCCAGAGGGTTCCAGGCCGGGCCTCCAGCCAGGGAGGAGGAAGAGAGGGGCGAGGGCTTCCCCCTGGCTCCAGGCGGTGCAGGGGAGGCTGCCCGGTAGGGCCCCCGTGGGATGCTGGGACAGGAAGGGTGGGTGGACGTCGCTGTTGCCTCTTATGGTCTGTGCACCGCGGCGACGCGACGGCCAGGCCCCGTGGGCAGCGAGACGCCCCTTTCCTCTGCTGTTCCCCAGAAAGAATAGCTGCTGTGCCCTGTGCGAGGTCCCCGCCGCCTCGCCTCCAGGCCCGTCATCCCCGGCGCCTCTGCCCTCCAAGTTCTGCCCCAGAGCCTGGGCGCGCATCCCTTCATGCCCTGGAAGACCAGGGCCAGGGGTCCTGGCAGACCAATGTGCTGGGGAAACTCGGAACTTGGATCTTTTACTCGGTGCCATTGAACTTTAATTGCAGCCGGGCATGGTGGCGCACGCCTGTCATTCCAGTACTTGGGAGGCTGAGTCAGGAGGACCGCAGATTCGAGGCCAGCCTCAGCAAGGAGTGAGATGCTCATCAACCTAGCGAGACCCTGTTTCCAGATAAAAATAAAATCGGGCTGGGGGTGTAGCTCGGAGCTAGAATGCCCCTGGGTTCAGTTTGCAGAACCACACGCACGCACACACAGCTTTAATTGGATTGAGGTCAGGAAATCTGCTTTGTTTGCACCTGGCTGCCATCGTGGCCCTCCACCTGACCGGAACCACCTGCAGACTCCGTAAACGACCGGCACCTGTGTCCAGCCCAGGCGCTCTCCATCCCCGGGGTCGGAGTCCAGCCTGCTGAGGGACCCAGCCGGAAGCGCAGGCCACGGACAAACCAATGTCTGAGAGCATGTTAGGGAGAAAGAACTTGATTCAGTGGCCGGAGTGGAGCGGCAGGAACCAGGATCTGAAATTGAGTTCTGTGCTCGGGGAGGCTGAGCGGTGACACAGAGAAGATAGGACCGGTCAGAGAGACAGGCTAATAAGGGGGAAGATCTGTTTCTTTTTAGGGACAGGTGGAGATCTTTTGAGAATTTGTGCCCTACCTCTTCCCCTTTTTTCATGCTCTAGCGTTTTGTGGAGGCCTCACTAAGTAGCTGAGGCTGGCTGCGAACCCGGATCCTCCAGCCTCAGTCTCCCAAGTATGGGTTTACAAGCGTGTGCCACGCCCAGCTGGACAAATTTTTTTTTTTTTTTTTGCGGTACCGGGGATTGAACCCAGGGGCGTTCTACCTCCAAGCTACACCCCCAGCCCTATTTTTTATACTTTATTTTGAAACAGGGTCTCATGAAGTTGCGGAGGGCCTCACTAAGTAGCTGAGGCTAGCCGCGAACCCGGATCCTCCCGTCTCCGCCTCCCAAGTACTGGGATTACAAGCGTGTGCCACCATGCCCGGCTGGTCTAGCGGTTTTTTATTTTATTATTTTATTTATTTTGTGGTACTGGGGATTGAGCCCAGGGGCATTCTTCCTCTGAGCTATACCCCAGCCCTATTTTATTTTTTACTTTTGAGACAGGGTCTTGCTAAGTTGATGAGAGTCTCACTACTTGCTGAGGCTGTCCTCGAACCCTTGATCCTCCTGACTCAGCCTCCCAAGTACTAGGATTACAGGAGTGTGCCATCACACCCAGCTTTCAGAATGTTGTTTTAAAAAATATTTTATAAATCGGGCGTGGTGGCATATGCTTGTAATCCCAATACTTGGGAGGTTGAGACCGGAGGATCTGGGTTCCTGGCCAGCCTCAGCTACTTAGTGAGGCCCTCTACATTTAGTGAGACCCGGTTTCAAAATAAAGAGTAAACAAACAGGGCTGGGGGTGTAGCCTGGAGGTAGAATGCCCCTGGGTTCAATCCCCAGTACCGCAAAAAAAAAAACAACAACGTTTGGATCACGTGAGCGTTACACACACACTTTGTGGACATCTGACCAATTTAGCTCTCAGACTGAGAGTGCCTGGGCAGTGAAGTGTGTTGAACTCTGAGCAGATAAAAGGTATTAAATATCTAACTCCTTGTTGTCTGTGGGTTGTATTAGTAGCGATACCACTGCACATTTTGGGTTACACGAACATGTCAGAAACACGGGTCTCCTCCACGGGCCTCTTCCATTATGAGCAACGGGGCCTCAAGTTCCTAAGACCGATAAGTCATGCCACATACAATCTGTGTCTCTCCACAATGTCACAAGGTTTATTCAACACTCGAAGGTTAAAGCACAGGGAAACCTACCAGGAAATTGTCTAAGTTAAGCTGAGTTCGGACGCCGGGTGCCTGCTTTGCCAAAGCCAATTAGCAATGAATGAGCATCAAGCAACACACTTTACACTTACAAATCTAACAATTGAGTCAAATAAGTGTACGAGACGACACACAAATTTTATGTATTTAGAGCACTTCAATTAATTAGCAAAATAACACAGTACAAGCAAACAGGGAGTAGGAAATAATGAACCCAGTCCAGCAAGGGAAGGAAGAGATGCAGGCGTTGGTTGGGGCTTAGAGATGTTTGGAGTCACAATGATCCTCAGTCAGAGAGAAGAGCAGGACCGCAGCAAGTTGCTGGAGCGGGTCATGCTCATGGGCGGACCGTTGTGGCGCAAGCAAGGCTCAGCGCGCTGCTCATAGGAAGGCAGGTGTCTGTATTTACTTTTTTATTTTTATTTTTCTTGCAGTACTGGGGATTGAACCCAGGGGCATTCTACCTCTGAGCTACATCCCCAGCCCTATTTTTTATTCTTTATTTTGCAACAGGGTCTCACTAAGTTGCGGAGGACCTCACTAAGTAGCTGAGGCTGGCCACGAATCTGCGATCCTCCTGTCTCAGCCTCCCAAGTACTGGGATGACAAGCCTG
This sequence comes from Glis glis, assembly GCA_004027185.1. Taxonomy (NCBI): domain Eukaryota; kingdom Metazoa; phylum Chordata; class Mammalia; order Rodentia; family Gliridae; genus Glis; species Glis glis. Next base: position 48,943 of record PVJS01009701.1, read on the forward strand.
TGCCACCACGCCTGGCCGGCAGGTGTCTTTAGAGGACTTTTACTGCCCGGTGTCTCTGGCTAGCTCATCCAGGCTCATCGAACCTTATCAGATTCCTGTCAGTACTCACAAATGTATCGCTGAGGTGAGTCCGTCAGAGGTGAGAGGCATTTGATGATCGAGGGTCTGTTACCAACCGCAGCGCAGACGCGCTGGTCTGAGCCCTGTGCCGACATGGCCACACAGGTGTCTGCAGTCATCTGCTGGCACGGCCAAAGAAGTCGACAATGAGTTTCTGAAACCCGTTTCCACCCCCTGCTCCGCACGCGTCATGTGTTTGCCCACTGCCAGACATGGTGTGAGGCAGCCTGTCGTGTATCTACTGCGCAGGGCTGGGATAGCCATAGAGAGCAGAACCCACCGTGAGGGGACAGGGAGGGACTCCCCCGGCCCAGGGGTCCAGCAGCCCACCCCAGGACACAGCCATAGAGAGACGGTGGGCAGAGTGCAATCCCTTTGGTCTTTCTTTCTTTCTTTCTTTCTTTCTTTCTTTCTTTCTTTCTTTCTTTCTTTCTCTCTCTCTCTCTCTCTCTCTCTCTCTCTCTCTTTCTCTCTCTCTCTCCCTCCCTCCCTTCCTTCCTTCCTTCCTTCCTTCTTTCTTTCTTCTTTTTGCAGTACTTGGGATTCAGAGATGGTGGGCAGAGTAGAATCCCTTTGGTCTTTATTTCTCTTTCTTTCTTTCTTTCTTTCTTTCTTTCTTTCTTTCTTCTTCCTTCCTTCCTTCCTTCCTTCCTTCCTTCCTTCCTTCC
>PVJS01009702.1:0-31066 GCA_004027185.1 Glis glis
CGGAGGTAGAATGCCCCTGGGTTCAATCCCCGGTACCGCAAAAAAAAAAAAAAAACCACAAAAAACTCAGTATGAGACGTCTGGCGGTGGCTGCCTGCATCTGCCGTGCTTCTGATATTGTGGGCTTGCTTTGGGGGTTGGTGTCTTTCACCTTCTTACCAAATTTTTTCTCCTTTGTGCTGGACATGGTGGTGCACGCCTGTAATCCCAGTACTTGGGAGGCTGAGACAGGAGGATCACAGATTCAAGGCCGGCCTCATCAAGTAGCAAGACTCTCAGCAACCTAGTGAGACCCTGTTTCAGAACAAAAACTAAAAAGGGCTGGGGGTATAGCTCAGAGGTAGAATGCCCCTGGGTTCAATCCCCAGGAACACACACACACTCTCCTTGTCACTCTTCTTTCCTGGGATGCCTACGTGCTGACCTGTTGACCTGTCCGTGTGTCTCTGAGGCTGTTTCCATCGTCTGGTTACTTTTTCTCTTGCCTCAGTGCGCCCCGTCCCACTCGCCTGTCTCGCAGTTCCCTGGTTTTATCTTCTGCTCTGTCTCTCCCACACTCTTTCTCTCAGGTTCTAGAATCCCTTCTGGTGAGTTCCTCCTCTTCCTCTGCATTCTTGAGCCCATTCATCGTGTGTTTTCAAGTCCTTGCCTGCTGACTCGTCCTTGGCACCTTGGGATCTGCTTCTAAGACTGTGTTTTCCCTTGGTGTTGACCACGTGATTTCTGGTTGAATGCTGGGCATCGTGAATAAAGTGAGTGGCGGAGGCCCTGGCTGACGCTCTTATCCTCCTGGGGCCTGCCCTCCTCACTGAGTGACAAAGTGGTAGCGCGTCTTCTCAATCCGGCCAGCGTGCTTCCGGGGAATGGGGAATGCCAGGTGTCCCTTCCCGCCTTGTTGCAAATCCCAGGGAGCTGCTTGAGGAAACAGTCCCGGAGCCCTCGGCTCTGCTGAGAGGACTTGGGGATGAAGCTATTGGTAGCAGAGAGGCCGTGCACCCCAAGCTTCCCACTGTGGAACGTGCCGGCAGCTTCCTTGTCCCACTGATGGGCTCTGGAAGCAGGTGGCAACCAGGTGAGCGACGTAGTCCCACAACCCTGATGGAGCAGCGTGAATTGGGCTCCTGTCCAGCTCTTACCAGCCCCTACTGCGGACTCAGGATCCGTCTCATTTTGTTCCACTTTGTCGAGGAGGAGGAGGCAGGCAGAAGCTGCATGGCTTGCTTGGGTCATGTTATGGGGTAAGAATTGGAACCAGGTCTGCTGGCTCCAGGGCCTGAGCTGGGATGGCCGCACAGCACTTGGTGTGGCCAGGAGCCAGGAGTGTACCCTGGAATGGCCGGGCATCCCTCCTGGCCTGACCCCCCTCCACCAGTCTGGCCTCCAGCACTGCTGAGGTCCTGCTCTGCTGAATCCCTGGAGCCAGAGACACAAACTCACATGCTCTGCCCAGGATGCCTTGCTGGCATCCCCACAGCCACACCCATCCATAACCATAGCCACACTCAGTCCTCCCTGAAACCACACCTTCAACCACACCCTGCCCATAACCATGCCTAGTCCTGCCCCCAGCTATGCCTAGCCCAGCCTATAGCCACGCCTGACCCTTCCATAGCCACGCCCAGTCACACACATAGCCACGCCCAGTCCTCCTGAAGCCACGCCCTCAATCTGGCTCACCCTGCCCATAGCCACACCCACTCCTGTCCACACCTGTGCCTGGCCCTGCCCACAGCCACGTCCAACCCTTCCATAGCCACGCCCAGCCATGCACATAGCCAATCCCAGTCCTCTTGAAGCCATGCCCTCAACCATGCCCTGCCCTGCCCACAGTTATGCCTGACCCCCCACCCTTCACAGCCAGGCCCAGTGTGGCCCTGAGCCACTCCCAGCCCTGCCCACAGCCACATTCACAGCCATAGTCCAGCCTTTCCCAGAGCTATGCCCAGCCTTGCCCATGGCCACCAGTCCTGCTTACAAACACACCTGACCCCTCCCACAGCCACGCCCAGCCATGCCTGCCCTGGAGGGGAGATCAGCCTGACCCTGCACTCAGCCACACCAGCCCTCCTCTGCCAAGCCCAGCTCGCCCCCCGCCCCCATGGAAGCTCCGGATACTCAGACATGTGACACGGTCCCGGCCACCTCACACTAGCTGACAAGTGGGAGTTGGGGAAGAGGAGAGGAGGACCGGCAGGCGAGGGTGAACGAGGGCTGGATGGGCTGCCTCTGTCTCCTCAAAGCCAGATTCATAAAACCAGCTTCCCATGGCGTCCAGGGTCCAAGTGAGATAATGGCAAGGAGCAGAGGAAATGCTTCGTCCTCGTCAAACCTCCCCGTGGGCCATCATCACACTGGCCGCAGCGCTTCCTTCCCGTCAGCCGAGGCCCCCAGCGCAGGGGTCTGCTTCCCCGAGGGGCCGTGGGCGGGGCAGGGCCAGAGAGCAGGAGCTCGGTGGTCCCAGAGGGAGGGAAGCCTCCAAGCGTCCTCTGGACCTGGGGGGACGGCCTCGCTGGCCCCCTGCCCAGCTGTCCAGTGTCCCGCAGACTGATGAGGGACCCCGTCACAAGTACCGCACACTGGGGGCTTACCACAGCAGAAATGCCTTCTCCCACACCACCACGTCTGCCGCCCGGGCTCCTCAGAGGCTCCAGGGAGGGTCCTTCCTGCCTCTCCAGCCCCTGGTGGCCCCGGGCGTCCCTGGGCTCACAGACGCCTCCCTCCAGGCCCTGCCTCTGTTGTCCAAGCATTCTCCTCTGTGTGTCCCCTCCCCTTCTAAGGATGCTTGTCCTCTTCACCCGACACACACGAAATACGGCTTCTTACAAGCGTACCCGTCCTTGTTTTGTGTGAAGCATGGTGCTGTGGTCTGTTCTATTTCGTCTCCCTTTTCTTCAACTCTGGCCACATACTCACAAAATTGACTCCCGGGCTATGAACGGCCGCAGAGCGCACCACGCGCTTCTTTTCCGAGGGCTCAGCCCCTCCGTCCAGCGCTGCGTGCGGGCTTCTCTGCTAGCGGCGATCACACCGATTTGTAAGAAGGGTTGCGGCCAGTTGGTCAGAACCGCACGCAGAAAGGTTCGTGCACCTTATGCACGAAGCTGCTCACGGCAGTGGTATTTAAAATAGGGAAGAACCCAGATAGCCCGGATGTCCATCGTTAGGGGAGGCCCAGGTACCTGTGGAACGTGCGTGTCCCTGCGTACTACACACCCTGTACGTTAGTTCCCAGGACAAAGCCCAGGGAAGGAGCTAGAGAAGGATGGATACTTGGGAATACTGCTGTCACCCCAGTGCCTGGAGCCTTGCCTGGCACACAGGAGGCTTTTAATCAGTGTTTGTTGAGTGAATAAGTGACCACTGCACGGAGGTGAAAGGACAAGGAGGACATGCACTGAAGAGCCCCCACCAACGCGACCTCCTCCCTCAGCTCCCCTTCCAACCGCGCTGGTGTCATTTGCACACTCAGCCCATCGTTCTGTCAATGATTCTGTCCAATCGTCGGTAACACGAATCATTTTCTTTCAATGCAAAGAGCGATGTTTATTTTTCTTTGTGTGGAAATGACATAAAATAAAAAGTGCCCGTCACTTCCCTGTGCAGGTGACCTTCGGGCGGAGTTCTCCTTAGACGCAGTCCCCCAGGAGGGGTTAGAAGGGGACAGAGGAAGCACTCACCGACGGGAGGAAAGCCGCACCACACGGCGATGTGATCGTAATAATGACCCCAGGACTGTCACCTGCGTGCCTGGGCCCGGCGCGTCCACGGCCACATGGACTGAATCGGGACAGGGCCCCATGGAGCCCACGCGTGGTGAGCTTCTCTTTCTTGGGTTTTACTGTGGCGGCTGGCGCAGATGTCGCGTGGATCTGAGTCTCGTTTATACAATATGCGCCAGAGGAAGGGTCTTCCTTCCCCTCCCGTGGGGCCAGCCAACACCTGTGCACCCCCACGGGAAATGGGCGTGGCCTGGCCACGGCACCAGGAGTCAGTGACGGCTCTGATTCGCAGGGAGGAGGATCCTGGGGCTCAGAGAGGCCGCGGGGCTGAGTGGGGGCCACACAGCCGGAGGGTGTCAGACCGCTGCCGCAGGCTGCAGCTGGGTGGGCCGGCATGGTCCCCTTCCTTCCTGGTTCCATGCACTTCCTTCACCCTCCCCTCCTTGCTCATAATCAGGTGGGAGGAGGCCGGGGCTCCCAGAGCCTTGGGTTGAGGCTGGGCTGCAGTGGGGACAGCCAGGGCGGGTGCGTGGCCTCGCCGTCCCGGGTTCTCACAGGCAGAGCGGGGCTCAGACGCCGGAGACCTGGCACCGGGCATCTCATTCATTCATTCATTCATTCATTCGTTCACCGTTGGCTCACTTCTTCATTCACACGCTCTGCCACCGTTCCAGGCTGACTGCTCAGTCCAGGCAGCTGCTGGACATGGGGAGCCACGCCGCCCTGGAGCTCCTAGAGTCTTGGGGGTCATTACAGAGACACTTGGGAAGACGGGCCAGGTCCTGTGTGCAGCGGAGGACAGCAGAGTCTGAGACCCCCCTGGCCTATGCTGGGGACCGGGCGGGAGGGCGCGGGGGGCCTATGGCCCCAGCAGGATGGAGCGAGGGCCTGGTGGACGCTGAGGCCTGGGCAGCGCGCGAGACCCCAGGAACAACAGCAAGCGCCATTGCATGGTTCTCCCAGACTGGAAAGAGAAGCCGCTCGGCCCAGCAAACTGTCCAGCGACAACAGACGCCTCAGGGCTCCCAGGACGTGGTGGGCTGTGTGCCGTCTTTCACAGGCCAGGGCACAGGCAAAGGCGGGTTTGCCCTTCCCTTAAGCTACAAGGTGCCAGCTGGGGCAGCACTGCACACCCGCTGTGGGGCCGGCCAACCGGGGCAGCATGGACACCGAGGGCTGCCAGCCAGCCCGCACTCCCGCCGGCCGTTCTGGGGATGCCTGTAGGCCATGGCGCCAGGACGCAGTCTACAGCTGTGCCACGGGGGCAGGAAGAGAAGATGCTTCAGGACAATGTGCCCCGCATGAAGGGAAAATCACGGGGCCAGCACACGGAGGTGGGGCAGGGAAAAGGGTCTGCGTGGTTGTGTGTCTGCGGGAGCAGGTATGCACAGGCGTGTATACAAGCACTGTGTGCTGTGTGTGTGTGAGCCTGCATGTGTGCCCTGGTTGGGGAGGGGGGTGTTCTTGGAAGTGAGGGACTGCTCCTTCCCGCCATGTCCTCAGTACCCGCTGTGACCTCGGTGCCGTGGGGCCCACAGCTTGAGCCGGGCCGGCCCGACACTGTCCCCTCGCCTCCGTTTTCCACTGGCTTCCTTAGGCCACATGCTCATGACCATCTATTCACAGATCCTCTTCAAATTTCCTTAAATGCCTTTAAAGCCACGTGTCCTGCACCCCACGATAGCGTGGTTCTTGGTTCCCGGTGCCGCCTGAATTCTGGCTGAGTGCCTGTGCCTACTCAATTCAGATTTCCCCAAACTTTAAACTCGAGACACATTCTTTATAGCTTATCCTAACATCTCGAGGCACTTTAAGGAAGGTTGGATAAAGGGCCCCCTTTCTAATGGAAGGACCCAGTAGGCAGGGAGAGGCCTGGGGGGCTCAGAGGAGAGAGCGGGGCGTTGCTTGGGGTCCGGGAAGGGGGGTGGCTCTTTTTGTCCTTTGGTGGGAAGAGATGAATATTAAGGGGTGAGGGAGGGTCTGGGTTATGCTCTCTGGGCTGTTTCTGTCCCCCCAAAAGTCATGTGTTGAAATGCTAACCCCCATGGGGATAGTACCAGGAGGGGGGGCTTTGAAGGTGATGACATAAGGAGGGTGGAGTTCTCAGGAAAGAGGAGGCCCCAGAGAGCCCCCTGCCTCTCCCTCCACATGTGGACACAGTAAGAACCTGCTGGCGTCTTAATCTTGGACTCCCAGCCTCCAGAGGCCAAGAGCCTTCCCTGGTCAAAGTCCTACCACTTTAGACGGTCATTTTGGATTGATTAACGTCATCTCCAAAGTCACGTTCAAGTCCTGACTCCCCAGAACTGGTCTCTGCAGGTGTACCCAGGTGACGGTGAAGCCTTAGGGTACAATTCTTATGAGAAGAGAGGCACAGAAGGAGGCAGGTGAGGCTGGCGGCAGAGGCTGGAGGGAGACCTGGACAGTGACCACTCAGAGACCCCGGGAAGGAGCAGCCTTGCCCACAGCTTGAGTCCTGACTTCTGGCCACAGAGGCTGGAGCCCGTCAGTGGTCCTGAGAAAAGCTGGGGTCCTGGTGCCCGGGCCTTGCAGGCCGTCACCCTCCTCTGGCAGGCTGGGCCGCCCTGAGCCACCACACGCGTGTCTCCTGTTTACTTCCCTCTCTTTGCCCTTTAACTGCTTCCCATTCCTGCTCTCCCGCCCTCCGGCCTTCACCTTGGAGTTCAGAGGTGCGGGCTCAAAGCAGAGGACATTCAGGAAGGAATTGTGCCGCAGGGCTCGAGTTTAAATTCCAGACCCACATGTAGGGCGTGCAAAGGAATTCTGCTCACGGCCCTCTCCCTCCTCCATGCTCAACAACACTGCTCAGATAACGGCAGAGCTGTGGGAGTTAGTTCCGCGTGCTTCTGAACCCCACTTTCCACCATGCAGCTCCACAGAGGCAGGCACCAGGCTGGTCTTGCTCTCAGCTGACCCCCCAGGGCCTGGGCAGCACCTGACACACTCAGGGCTCTCATATGTACCTGGGTGGGGAGGGAGGGGGCCCTTCTACTGTCATAGCATGGCAGTAGATTTTCCTTGGTTCTTGTCACCCCAAAAGAAAGGTTTCATGGGGGGGGGGACACAGGGTAGGCATTAAGGGTTTACTGGGAGAGTTCGCCAGGAAGGTCACAGAGCAGGCTGGTCCAGGATGGAGAAAAGGGGAGGGGTCTGCCACATGGTGAGTCCTTACACTGTCCAGAAATCCCGCCCCTCCTTGTGCATAGTAATTTGTGTGGTCACTTCTGGGTTTCACGACAGCTTGTTGTGACTGCACTAAATTCGCCATGTTGGAATTTTCCCTCTGGTGTCTAAAGTTGCATTGTAAAGGCTGCAAGTCTCTGACCTCAGCTGGGGCAGGGAACAGGCTCCATACCTTGTCTCAGGAAGGCTGGCTGGATCCTCCTGTCCTGCTCATCTCTGACTACCTAACACTACCTGCTGCCTTCCTCACGACTGGCCTTGGTGGCCTGCACAGGCCACAGTGTCACCTTCGCGTCCTGCCTTCAGCATCAGTATCTTCGTGTCCATGGTAACAGCTCCAGAAGCCCCCCACCCTCACCCACCGTGCCCAGAGAGGGCAACTCATGAGGACACTTTCCCGGGTTGTTGTAACATCGGGTCACAAACTGGAAGCCTGGAACAGAACACGCTCCCTCTGGGTCTGAAGGCAGAGCCGGCGTCCAGCTGCAGGCAGGTGGGTTCCTGTGGGGGGCACTGAGGGAGACTCTCCCGGCCCCTCCTGGGTTCCAGCAGGGCTCTGCGCCCCTTGACCTGCAGTTCCGTCACTCCACTCTCGGCCTGCATGGTCACGTGGCGTCTTCCTTCTGTGTCTCCACATGAGTGTCTTCTGTGGGGACGCAGGCCATGGGCTTTAGGGTCCTCCAATCCAGTATGAGCTCACCTAAACTTAACTCCATCTGCAAAGACCCTGTTTTTCAGAACAAGGCCATACCCGGGCTCCAGGTGGACGCGGGTTTTCAACTTGCTCTGGAGGGCTGGACTTTGGACTAGGCTGACCCCGTGCTCCTCCTTGACCACCTGTGTGAACGTCACAAGCTCCTCAGAGACCCGTGGGGATTCCCAACTCTCAGGCCACCCGTGCGGATTACAGGAGGCTGTGCCAGCCCGGCTTGGTGTGAGCTGGCCGGGCCTGGGGCTGCGTGTCCTTGGGCCTCAACTTCCCAGTCTGTAAAACAGGGATAGCAGTCCCTGCCTCTTGGGATTATTGCAGAGTCCCCATAAGAGCCCCGTAGGAGCCCTGCCGGAGCAGAGGGGTTCAGCCACTTCCGGCCAAGACGAAGCAGGGAGACTATTCCCTGGGACAGGACATTTTTTTGTAGCTGATTTTGGACGCTCATCCTGAGCTTTCTAAAAATGGCAACTTCTGTTTTTTGTACCATATTCTCATTATGAAAATTTGGAAAACCCTTATAACCAGATAAAAAAGCAAAAAGACACCCAAAGACAACGATTATTCATATTTTGTTGTTTTTACTTTGGATCTTTTTTTTCCCCCTGTGAATTATTTCAATAGTTGAGACTGACCCGGAAAACAACTTTTATACAACTCTTGGAGGGCTTGGCTGGGTCGGGCGATATAAACACGCTTTATTTTTTGCTACAAGACACAGAGTTTGGCTGGGGTTCCTGGTGTCCGGGACAGACAGGGGTTTGGACTTGCAGAGCACAGCCGATGCCCAAGGTCAGCCTGCGGCATGGGCCAAGGAGGGGCTGGCAGCAGCCGCCGACACCCGTGCTTGCCACCCCGTCCAGGTGGGAGCTGGGCGACCCGAGCCCGCATTCAGCAAACATCACGGACCATCCTCTCTCCAAGCATTTACGTCTTCTTTAAAACTTCAAACATAAACGAATTTATTTTGCATCTCACAAATTGACCAAAAGGAAAATAAAACGTCAGACCAGGATAAAGGGGGGGGGAGCGATATCAATGTTTTCACCAATTATTCCCAATATTCTCCTTGAGAAGAAATAGGCGGAACACTCCACAGAGGGTCTGGCTAAACGCCCCGTGTGCGGAGCTGTGTCCTGCCAGGCGTGGGGACTTATCCCTCTGAGGCTGAAAGCCATCCGTGGAGCTGCCTGTGTCTGTGGGCTCAGTGGTGACGGGGACACAGGTCATTTGCTGTTCTCTCTGCCTTCATCCTCGCAACCTAGAACCACACGGACCCCACCCATCAGACTCCATCATCAAACATGCCGTGGCGCCTTCTTGTGGCCATTAGGGGGATTTCTGGATTCGTCCCATTTGAATTATGTTTGTGACTAAACCTGGCTCCTCCTGGACCCGCCGCTTGCTGACCCCTGGGAACGCCCCGCTTGGCAGCCGGGTCAGGGCGCTCATCAAAATTATCCAGATTAAAATTATCCTGATGTGTCCTTGAGCGAGGTCAGTGTATTCCTTCTTTCCAGAACTTCTCGGCCATTTGACATCGCAGCCTGTCCCTCCAGGGCCTGGACACAGCACATACTTGTCACAAGCCTGCCCTAGGCCGGCAGCAGCCAGGACCGCAGAGATGGATGAGGCTCACGGTCTGGCGGCCGGGAGCCCGTGTCGCCTCCTCTGGCCAAGTGCAGGCTGGCCGCGTGTCTGGGTGTCGGCCGCCCTTGACCATGGCCCACCCCCCCACACCCAGCCAGAGTGCACAGCTCAGAGCTCGCTCAGCCTCCCCCATCCTGTGAGCCTCTGTCTGCCTGGCCCGCCGCTCAAGGACGAGGCTTCTGGAAAACTCACTGTTCCTTCTTGGGCAACTGAGGCCGCATGGCTTGGAAAGGTTGGAGCCACGCGTGGCAGGCTGCCTGCTGAGGACCGGGCCGTGTGCTGTGTGCTGCGGCCCAAGCGCAGGGCTCTCCCCTGCCTGCAGTGTCCACAGAGCGCCTCCTTCCTATTCTTTGTTCTTGTACCAATGCATGCTTCTCTGTTCGCTGCGTGGCCTTCGACTGGCCGGTGGCTTGTTAATCCCCTTTCCTGCCCGCACCCTGACCCCTGGACAGATTCCGGTCTTGGAGCCACCTGGGAACCAGACCTATCTGGCCTCTTATTGCCTAGGTCATGGGGGTAACTTTGGAAGTCCTTTGGGAACTCAGTCATGGCCACCTTGGTTGGGCCATGTGCCGTGAGTGGGAGACCCCAGCTCTTATTCTGGAAGTTTCTGTAGGAGGTGAGAGCCCATGCACACAGGTAGGCATCCAAACACAGCAGCTGGACTTAGTCATGGCTTTGAGGAGTCTGACCAGGACTTGGAACTTGCTGGGCACCAGATGGAGCCCAGGCCCAGCCTCCTGACTCGCTATGTTCTCCCTGCAGGGAAAGCAGGTCTTTCGGGGCCGCGCTGGAAAGGCTGGGACATGCCAAGGGAAACAGAAGGCCGTTCAGGTGAACGGTCTCACGTGGACCTCTTCCAAACCCGTGGCGGAAGTGGAGGAGCGTGTGCGCGCTTGCCTGGTGGGCGGGGTGCGCCCCTCTAGTCCGGGGGGACTGTCTGCCTTAATGCCCTGTTATCTCAGCCCACAGCCCAGAGAACCCGCTGCAATTTTGAGCTTGGGTTTGGGGATTTGGCCTGTTGGTGAGCGAATTTTCCTCATGTGGTTTCAGCTGTAAACTTCTGCTGTTTAAGTACTTTTTGAAAACACGAAATTATCTTTTTCCTATTTGAATGAGCTCACCGGCTTTTGTGGGGGCTGCAGACACTGGTCAGTCTGGAGGGGCACGTGGTGTGAGGGACCCAGAGGAGAAGAAGCCCCATGTGACAAGCGGGGTGTCCACACCCTGGAAGGGTGCTGTCCCTGACGCAGTACGAGCTCTGACCCTCTGATCAGCCAGTGACTTAAGAGCCATCACGTTTCCGTAGTAACAACGGGATGGGGCGTGACACCTGCAGCTGTGGAAGGTGGAGCCGAGGATGAAGCTGAGGGGCTCTAGGGTCAGAGCCGGTCTCCCCTCGCAGCCTCTCACTCCACTTGAGGTGGGGCTTGTGGGTCATCCACCAAGGTGACCCAGGGGCTGCCTGGGGACCATGGGTACAGCCCACAGGGGAGCTGGAGGCAGTGGCTCTGGGCAGCCACCTGCAGGGGGAGCAGAGCCTCTCAGGGCTGGAGGGCGTCCCGGCTGGCGTTGTCTGTCCTATGTCCATACTGCTGTCTCAGGCCCGCATTCCGAGAGCAGATCCTCGTTCTGATCTGTTAAAGCCTGGGTGTTTGGGACAGAGGTGGACTTGTCTGCCTGGCTCCCAGGAAGGCGTAAGAGCCGGGGGTCAGTCAGAAGTCACCCTGTCATTTCCCTTGGGCCTTGTCTGGGCTCTGGGTGGACGTGTAGTGATTTGGGGCATGGCTGGTGCCAGCGACACCTGCCCCCAGCTCCACACGGGCCCTTCCCTTTCCCTCTGAGAAGTCAGTGTCCACACCAAAGAAACCCCATACAGCCAGACAGGGGTCCTGCGGGGCAGGGGCCTCCCGACATGACTGAGCTGCGAGCCGTGCAGGAACACGCTCGGGAGGCCCCACGCTGGGTTTAACCTCCACGGCCACAGGGTCTCACTAAGTAGCTGAGGCTGGCTGCGAACCCGGATCCTTGGATCTCAGCCTCCCAAGTACTGGGATTACAAGTGTGCGCCACCACGCCCGGCTCAGACTTTTTTAGAGTACTTTCAGGCTTCCAGAAATTGGAGCAGATGGTACATTTAGTTTCTAAATGTCCCCCTCTCCATCCCCCTGCCACATGCATCCTGTGGGTTTGGACAAACGGATAAGGGCTTGTGATGACATGCATCCAGCATCACAGAGCCACACGGAGTAGTTTCGTGGCCCTAGTAGTCCCCGGGGCTCCTCCTGTCCCTCCCCCAGCCCCAGGCAGCCCGAGGTCCTTCTACTGTGTCCACGGTTGAACGGTGTGTGGGCTTAGGCTAATCAGACAGCTCGTCTTCACTGGGCAACGTGCGCTGAGGTTCCTCCGTGGACGGTGTTTGTTGTCTCTCTGATCTGCTTCTTACGTGGTGGGAAAGCTCATTTCTTCTTAGCGTTTCGCCGTCTGGAGGGGACACAGTTTATTACTCATTCACCGAGAAGGACGTCTTTGTCGCCTCTAGTTTTCGGCAATTACGAAGGAGTCCATCCCCGTGATTCCCACCCGCAGCCTCCTCTGCGGCCCCCGCCAGACTGCGCGCTGTGGAGGGCGGGATTGTGGTCCAGTGCTGACCACGTGTCTGCAGTGAGGCTCGGAGCAGGAGATGCGGCAGCCGCTCCATCCTTTGGACTGAGTGGCCGCGGTAGAAAAGAGAAGGCAGAGAGGAGGAATGAGCCCCATGTCCTTTTGGGGGGAAATGCACGAGCAATACATGGGGTCCCTAAAACTGCTGGGGGAGATGCAGGAGGACCTCGACCCCCATGAGGGTCGGAGGGCAGAGCCGGGCCCCACCCCGGGCAGCCTCCGTCGTCCAAATCCACCTGAGCTGCGGGTGCTGCCTCCTTCGCTGAGAAGGGCGGCCGGCCGCGCCGCTTCCCACTCTCGGCTCAGCTGTGAGAACCCAGCCCTCTGCTGGATGCCAGAGACACATGGTGGCCTGTGAGTCACTTCCCCGCTGACCTTGGCTGACTCTCGTCGAAAAGAGGGATGAGTAACAGGTCTGATCTTGTGTATCGGCTGGGGTGATTGGGGACAGCTGCCTGGAGCGCTGGGTCCACTCTCTGGGTGGGTCAGAGGTGTCTGCGTGGCGCGGGCGAGGGGAGCAGGGCCCGCCGGCTGCTCGGGTCTCTGCCGTCCTGTACTGTGCTCAGGGGTTTGTCTTTTCTTTCTTTCTTTCTTTCTTTCTTTCTTTCTTTCTTTCTTTCTTTCTTTCCTTCCTTCCTTCCTTCCTTCCTTCCTTCCTTCCTTCCTTTCTTTCTTTCTTTCTTTCTTTCTTTCTTTCTTTCTTTTTTGCGGTACTGGGGATTGAACCCAGGGGTGTTCTACCTCCGCGCTACACCCCCGGCCCTATTTTTTATACTTTATTTTGAAACCAGGTCTCCCGAAGTTGTGGAGGGCCTCACTAAGTAGAGAGAGAGAGAGAGAGAGAGAGAGAGAGAGAGAGAGAGAGCTGAGGCTGGCCGCGAACCCGGATCCTCCGGTCTCTGCCTCCCAAAGTACTGGGATTACAAGCGTGCGCCACCACGCCCGGCTCTTTCATTCTTTCTTTCTTTTTCTTTCTTTCTTTCTTTCTTTCTTTCTTTCTTTCTGTCTTTCTGTCTTTCTTCTTTCTTTCATGTGTTGCTGGGAATTCTACCTCCAAGCATTCTACCTACAACCCAGGCATTCTACCTCTAAGCTATATCCCCGGCTCTTTTTATTTTTCTATTTTGAAACAGGCTCTCACTAGGTTGCGGAGAGTCTCCCTAAATTGCTGAGGCTGGCCTCGAACCCCAAATCCTCCTGTCTCAGTCTCCCAAGTACTGGGATTCCAGGATTTTTCTATAGATCCTACTGATTTTTGTTCATTTGACAATCCAGAATTGTGAGTTGGGTAGGTAGGCTGGGAAAAAAAAATTAAAAAGTAACTCGAAAGCGGAGTTGTTTTCATTTCATTCCTCCTTCTTCTGTGGTTAAGAGGAGGTAACAGTTGCCCACATTCCTAACACTGACTGTGGAAAGCAATAGAGGGGACAGAAGGTGTGGGGATCCCCGGGGCTCTCTTGTCTACCACTGGGCTTTAGAGAAGGCCCTGGGGTGCCTGTCTGGACCAGGCCTGGGTGTGGGTATTGGTAGCACCCAGTGTACTCTGCAAGCTACACCATAATGATTCAGACTCAGAGCTGCCCAGCCAGGCAGGGCTCGTGACCCGATTGCACAGGACAAGTGGGTTGGCTGGAACTTGCCCAGGTCCTCTGGGAGCTCCAGGAGCTGGAGACAAAGGCCAGTGTCCACTGGCTCCTGACCCCGACCCTGCGATAGTGGCGCCCGCCCCAGCTGCGGGAGCGCCGCGCTATCTGTTCCCCATCGCCACTCGTCCTGAGGTTCAGAGACGATTCGCTGAAGGAGCGTTGGGACAGATCCGAGTCATTTCTGTAACAATTGTGTAATGAGGACAGAGAGAGGGAGGGGAGGAGAGACAGAAGAAAGGGAAAGTGCAGGGAGGGAGGGAAGAAGAGAGGGAGGGAGGGAGGCCACAGCAGCCGCTGGCCGCCACCCAGGGCTGGCAGGAGGCTGGCCTTCTGCATGGAAGTCAGTCTTCGTGAGCGCCCGGCCGCTTGGCCTCAGCACCCTTTCCACACCCACCGTGTGTCAGGACCGGGAGAGGCATGCTGACAACTGTGTGAAGACGCAGCTGCATCGGCCAGAAAGCCCAGGAGAACGCCCGCAGAGCTGGGGGGAGGGCACCAGGGGGAAGGAGGAGCCCTGGGGACCGGATCCCTTGGAGAGGGGAGGCACCTGCTCCCGTGGACATTTGAGATGACACAGTGCACACTGCTGCCAGCAGCACAGGCCTCTCTAGTTGGCTCAGAGGCCATTGGAAAAGAAAGGGTGCTTGTGACGTGACTGGTACCCCGAGTCCCAGGCCCCGCTGCGCTCACCAGCCTACACCCAGACCATCAAGCATCCAGGGTCGCACCACCAACCCTGTCTCGGTTGGAGCAAGACACACGAGCAGCCTGTGGCCGAGGCCCACCCCAGGGACACCCCGTCTTCCTGCAGACCCTGCCTATCTAGTGTGCTCACAGCCTGAAGTATCTGCTCAGGGGCATGTCAGTCAGATGCGGCCTGGTGGGCAGCACCATCATCCACGCTCAGCAAACTGAGTCACAGAGCAGAGGTGAGGGGTCTAAGTATTATAAAGCTGGATGTGGTGGCACACACTTGTAATCCCAACTAGTTGAAGGCTGAGGCCGGAGGATTGCAAAATCAAGGACAGCCTGGGCAACTTTCAAGTTTATCTTTAAAAAAAAATGCTATTGTTGCTACAGGAAAAGCTTATTTATCTGGACCTGGGAGGTTCCGGACAGTGATCCCAGGCTTGGGTTTGCTGGGCCTGAGGGTGGTGGCTGTCACCAGGGTGAGCTCAATTCTCCTCAGGGCCTGGGTGACAGCTAGGGATCTGACACTGAACCACACATGGCATCCTGGAACTCTGTGCACCTGGCGTGGTAGTCAGTGAACACGGAACATCCTGAGGGTCGTGGCAGACACCTGCTAAGCAGGGAATGGTGGCCCAGCCAGGCCGCTTCTGAGATGGAAATGAGAAGAAGAGGACGCAGCTGGGGCAGCTGAGCAAGGTGTCCTGCAGGGGGAGGGGCCTGAGATGCGCAGCTGGGAGGAGGGACCAAGGGCCACTCAGTACCCCGGGAACGTGTGGAAGCGGGGATACAGCAAGCTGTTCCCCGTCACTGCTGACAGGGCAGGGGAAGGGTGCTCGGGCTGGGCCCTGGGTTCTAGGGGTGGCTGAAGGGCTACGAGGAGCTCACAGCCTTTGACAGGCGGTGTGGGCCTCCCTCAGCAGAGCTGGCTCCACTCCGTAATCCCCAGAGAGCATGCACAGGCCAGGGCAGCCCGCGACTGCTTCAGGAAAGGCTGCCGCCTCTCCAGCCCTCTGCAACCAACTCTGGGCAGCCAAAGGCCAGGTGCCTGGATCCCCGCTGGGGCCCTGTCTACAGCTTCTTCCCCAAACCACAGAAACCGCAGGGATTTGCCCCAAGACCCTCAAGGACATTCCACAAATACCCCCTTGCTTCTTCCTACAAACTGATGGCCCGTCACACCCAACGAGCTAAGAGGGATGAATCCAGAAACTTCCTCTCTGTTTCCCAGCCCCAGCCCACATGGCAGGAAGCCGGGTGACGCTGCCTGCCTTGCTCTGATGTGGTTGTCACTTCACACATCCCTGAGCTGACGTCACCCAGACGGGAAGACCGGAGACCAGGGCGTCCCTGATGACACCACCCCAGTGCCCATCCTGGCACCGGGTGATGCGTGAGGTGGGGGCTCAAGCGCAGGCGAACCCAGTCCTCTCCCTCACCTCTAGCCAGGCCCTCCACGCACCAAGAAGTCCCCGTGAGCCTGCGGGCAGGTATCTCCAGAGGCGACATTGAAGCGCTCCGGGCATGGCTGAGCCTGCAACGCCTCTTTCCCTTCCCTAACAGAGTCCTCGGTCCCTTTCAGACGGGCCAGGAGATTGTGGTAATGGGGACAGAGAGACAGGGAGCCTGTCATTCAGTAGCTTCCTTGAGGTAGGGGTCACAGAGTGCCACAGGGCGTCACTGTGGGGCCCCTGACTCCCCGCACAGCTGTCCTGGGATGCAGGGCAGGGAAGCCCTTCTGGCCTCTGTTGGCTCTGTCATGGCAGCTGGTCAGCTTTGGGGCACACACTCAGTGTGGACGCAGCTGACCAGGTGTTTGTGGCTACTGGACAAAAGCTGTGCCTGTCAGGACCCCCTGAGAGCCCAATCCCACGAGACCCATGCCCATCTGTTGGGATGGCCATTGAGATTCGAAGAGCCTAAACGGTCCCCACTATGAGCCGAAAGTGTCAACCATTAGGGTGCCTGTTACACTGGGGACAAAGCTGGGGGCACACCAGGTCCAGGGGCTGCATGACCTCATCCTGCCCACAACACACCCCCCTTCCTCTGATCCCCTGGACCGGACCCTTGGTGAGTCTGTAGGTGCTGCCCGGGCTGGTACAGCAGGTGGGCAGGCTACTGTATGGCCCAGGTAGCCTCTGAACCCCTGTGTGACTCTCCAAGGACAAAGAGCCAGGCAGAGGCATCGACGCAGCTCCAGCCAGTGACCGCAGGCTGTGTCCCACTGGTGGGAGTCTGCCGCCTGCCCTGGCCGGGGCTCCCGGTAGCCTGGATGGCAGGAGGGGCCGTGCCCAGTGAGGAGGATATGACCTGTTTGCCATGGGTGTGGGGAAGGAGGGCACCCACGCCTGTAGAGGAGGGCACAGTGCATGTGAGTCGGCCCCGGCTTCCGTGCCATGCACAGCGGACGCGGCTTGGGCAGCAGACGTTGGCCTTCTCAGCCTGGCGCGTGGCTGGGCTGGCTCCTCCTGCGGCCTCTCTCCTTGGCCTTCAGACACTGTCTTCTCCCGTGTCCTCACGCGGCTGCCCTTCTGTGTCTGTGTTCTGATCTCTCGTCAGGATGCCCATCGCGTTGGATAAGACTCCCCAGTACAACCTCACTTGACCCTGGCTGCCTCTCGACCCAGTCTCCATGCACGGCACGCCCCAAGGTGCATGGGAAGTCAGCCCGGCGCAGGTGGGTAGGAGGCCCCTGCTCCACCGCCGGCGCCTTTCCCAGCCCAGGCTCCTTGTCGGCAGCTTGCCCAGGGTCAGCTTTCACCAAAAGGGTCAGCCCGGTTCCCACAAGCCAGGACTCCAGCCATGGCCCGGAAGCCCGAGGAGTCTCCAGCGCCCGGGGCCTGGCAAGCTGTCTAAGCCCGGGGTGTTTACACATTCCTGTCCTGAAGGGAAAACCCGGAGCGATTATTCACCCCTGCTCTCTTCAGCTGCAGGAGGAACTGGTTGAGAAATCCTCAGTGGAATGGGCAAAAACAAAGTGAACAAAAGCCTTTTGACTTGGCTCCCGAGCAGCTAGGGAAACCACGCCGGAGTGTTCACCCCGCGGGCTCGCACACCGGCCCTGCTGTCTGCCTTCCCGGTCCCACCAGCCAGGGGCTTGAGCCGCAGTGCATGGCGGAGGGTGTCAGGCAGTAGCTCTTGCAGGCTAGAAGCCAGCACCCTCAACTGGTCCTCACATACCCATCACTCAGCGGCATCCTCTGGAGGCAGGAGGTGTGTGCCAGGGGCCCAGCGCTGGGCAGGGCCTGCTTGGGGCCTGAGGACACTCGTATTTGAGCCCGGATTCATTCTCTATGTCACCTGCCAAGCGCTGTATGTCCACACCAACGGAATCCAGTCCCTGTCTGCCAGTGGTTTCTGACCTCGGTTGGGATGTAAAATCCTCATATCCCCTTCTGGAGTGTTCCTCAGATCCTCTAGATACAGTGGGTGCCATCAGCTATGTTCATGTTTAGCACTTGTCCCCTGCTCTGCAGTCATCTGCTGACAAAGACCTGCATGCCGAGGTCAAGAGAGGGAATGGAGCCTCTTATTCAAGCCCATGTTCCAGCGCAGGTGCAGGGAGTGGCCCAGAATGCAGGCTTTGTGTGTGTCATTTGGATGGATGAGCAGATTGTGGGCGGGTAGATGCATAGCAGGGTAGATGAGAGGGTGAGTGTGTGGATTGTGAGGTGGATGGATGGATGGATGGATGGATGGACAAATGGGTGGATAGGTGCATGGAAAGATGGATGGATGGAAAGATGGATGGATGGATGGATAGATGGATGGATGGATGGATGGATGGATGGATGGATGGATGGACAGGTGGATGGATACATGGATGGATGGATGAGTGGGTGGTGGATGAATGGATGGGGGAATGGATGAATAAATGAATGGATGGGTGTACAGATGGGTGGGTGGTGGATGGTTGGTTGGGTGTATGTGAGTGGATGGATGGATGGATGGATGGATGGATGGATGGGTGGGTGGGTGGTGGATGGTTGGGTGTATGTGGGTGTATGGTGGATGGATGGATGGATTAATGGGTGGGTGGTGGATGGATGGTAGATGAATAGATGTATGTATGGTGGATGAATGGGTAGATGAATGGATGGATGAGTAGGTGGAAAGGTGGATGGTTGGGTGTATGGTGGATGGATGAATGGATGGTGGATAGGTAGATGGTTTTGTGTATAGTAGATGGGTGAATGGGTGAATGGATGGATGAATAGATAGTAGATGGATGGGTGAATGGATGGTGGATGTATGTATGGATGGATGGTTGGATATATGAATGTTGAATAGATGTACAGTAGATGGATGGGTGGATGGTAGATGGATGGATTGGTGGAGACGTGGGTGAATGGACAGGTGGATAAGCATAGATCAGTCACCTAACTGTAACAACTAGGGCATGTTATGTGCCCAGTGACATGGCTCATAAAGCCCATGATCTGGGAAGACAGAAAAACTGACAGTCTGCAGGAGACTGGGAACTTATTGCCAATGGCAAGAAGAAGCCTACCAACACAGGACTGCCCAAGGAAGATACAAACCTATCCCGGGAGTTTGCAGAGGACCTTGCCCTCCTGTCCCAGTGCCACACCAGGGGGACGTTTGGTCTCTGGGATGTGATGGATTGAGGGCCCAGTTGATCTGGGGGGCGGGGGGCGCTCTGAGGGTGTTGTGCTTCCTGATGAAGCCACCTCTCCTGGGTCAGCGGAAGCGGAGCCATGTGTGTGCGGTGCCAGCTCACGCAGCATGAGGGACTTAGGGCAGACACCACAGGAACTTTAAGACATGAGGGTGACTGAGTCGTGGGAGGGCTGTGACTCAGGCTCTGCAGGCTGGGGCAGCGGGGCTGTTTCTCATGGGCTGACTCCAGCCCAACGGGAGGGGGACACGTCAGCTCCCGGCCTCACCTCCCTGATGGTGGCTTCCCGCGGGCCCTGCAAGTTCACAGCTGTGGCCTCCACCACGGTCCTGGAGAGGAGTCGGAGGCTAAGAGGTCAGCTGCCCAGGAGGAATCAAAGTCTGTTCCCCGATGAGTCACTGTGACGTCACCCTCTCACCCTCCACAGTCTCAGTCCCCGGCCCCCAGCAGGGGACTTTGGGCCTCCAGTGTCCCTCTCCTCTTTGCCTGCAGAGCTCATGAGTCAGGCCGCCTGGCCTATTTTTAGGCCATTTCTCTGATCCGCGGTGGGTGAGGTTGTTTACCCTGGATCAGAACTGCTCCGGGACTGTCCTCCCAGCCCCGACTCCAAGGCGAAGACCAGCAAGGAAGGGCGACTGAAGTCCCAGGCGGCGAGGCTGCCCACGGGTGCCCTGCTGTCAATGGCAGCCCGGCCAGCCCCTGGGGGCAGGGTGCACAGTCACCGCCCTGGGCGTCCTCCAGCCTGGCTCAGCCGCCAGAACGGTTGCTTTGGCTCGTCCAGCAAAAGCAGTTAGGAAGTGCCCAAGGGGCACTGGGCACCATGCTGGATACGAAAGGGCCATCCAGTCTCAAAGGGCCACCCTGCAGCCATCTGCCCTGTCCCCAGGCCCCGAGGGGCCTCGGTCCTTCCTCTTCGCCTCCCATGATGGACAGAGCAATCCAAGGGTAGGAGCTCCACCTGGCTCGTGTTTCTAATCCCAGTTCCACCCTGGAAAGGCTCTCTAAAGCCTGTTCTCTCTCGCTTTTTGATACCTGCTGGCGGCCAGCAACTCCGTCCTGGGGCAAGTCAGGGACGGCTTCCAGAGGAGGGTGCAGAAGGGCCAGTAGGAACTAATTGGGCAAAGGAGGGAGAGGGCGCCCTGGCCCAGCTGTCTCTGAATTTGCAGAGGGTTTGTTGAAACACAGACCGCTGGCCCAGCCCCCCAGTGTTTCTGATCCATAGGTCAAGGTGAAACCCAAGAAGTTTCCAGAAACACTAGTGCTGTGGGCGTTCCGCATCGTGTGTGTGCACGCGCATGTGTACATGTATGTAGGAGCTTTCCCTCACTGGGACAAAACACCCGAGAGAGTCAACCTCAGAGGAGGGAAGGCTTCCTTTGGCTGAGCTCAGAGGTTTTGGTCCATGGTGGCATGGCGCTGTTGCTTTGGGCCTATGGCAAGGCTGACGTCATGGCAAAGCACGCGGCCCAGGAGGCCTGTTCACCTTGTGGCAACTGGGAAGCAAAGAGAGACAGGAGGGGGTGCCCAATGACATAACTTCCTCCCATTAGACCCCACCTCCCAAAGGTTCTGCTACTTCCAACAGCACCCCCGGGGACCGAGCTTCAACACATGGGCCTCTGCAGGATTGTCCAGATTCAAACTATGGCGAGCTCCATCCACTCCGCGACCAATGGCTTCTGCCACGTGACCGCGGCCTGGAACCATCCGCTGGAGACGGTTCAGCCCCAAAGGAGCAAGTCCATTCAAGGTTCTGGGCTTGAAATCTGAGGCAATAAGGTCAGAGGGCAGACTTTCTTGGGGTGCACCCAGCTTTGGGGACACTAAGCATTGTAGGATTTATTTGGCTTGAACCCATTGTCTCTCTTAGAAACCTGGAGACTTAAGAATTTGTGTGACGATGTGGCTGATGGAGCTAGTTTTTGTAGTAGTGATAAAAGCAGATGGAGGTATTGTGGATAGAAAAAAACAGACTGGCCCCACAGAGATCCCATCCTGGCAGAGGGAGGTTTACAGCTAGACAGTGTTCTTCCCAAATGACCCTACAACATGGTGTTATTCTTATACCTGGTTTACACTCAAGGAACTGAGGCTCAGAAAGGTCCATTGCTTGGCCCAGTCACACAGCCAGCAGCAGTGGCCTGTCTATGCAGCGAGTGAAGACACTGACCGAGGAGACAGCCCCAAGCACACCATTTCTTCTAGACCCAGCTCAGCTTGGCCCACACAGGGCCAGAGGACGCTGTGTCTGTCTTTGTCTCTTCAAGCAAACTTCTCTTGGAAGAGCACAGCCGGCCCACAGCACGGAAGAGAGCTGGGACTAAGGCTTGAGTTCAGACCCGGTGGCCTCCGCGGGCGGAGTGGGCGGCTGGTGAGCTCTCCTCTCAGACCACGGCAGACCTGGGCCGGCTGGACACTCCTTCCCCTGCGCCCCTGCCCCGCAGGACACCAGCAGGGAGGAGGCAGACAGATCCCTGGAAGAGGCTGGGAAACAAGACCGCCATTGTTTCCACTCAGGCTCTGCCCAGGAAAAACAACAGATCTTCCCACTCTAGGGCCTTCGTCGATTTGGATATTCTGCATGGTTTCTCCTCAGCACACAGGACACTGGGCCTTTCGTTCATTTACAGAGGAGACAGTCTTGGAACAACCAGCACCCCAGCCATCCCAGACCACAGCAGCAGGGGCCTGCCTGTCACCAAGTGGTTGGCCCGCAGGACCCCCTCATCCCTGTAATCCCCATGACCCCAGGACCCCTGATCCCTGAATCCTTATGACCCCAGGATTCCCTGACCCCTGAATCCCTCAATACCCCAGGACCCCCCAACCTACAGAATCCTCATGACCTCCAGGATCCCCTGACCCCAGAAATTCTCATAACCCCAAGATCCCCAATCCCTGGAATCCTCAGGGTCTTTATGACTCCCAGATCCCCTGACTCCAGTGTCCTCCAACCCCCAGGATCCCCCGACCTCAGGGTCCTTGTGACCTTCAGATCTCATGGTCCCTAGGCTGATGGCCGCACCAGGCCTCTTGCTCCTGCCTGCCTCCAGCACTTGCTCCTCCATCTCCCATCCTCTGCTCCTCTGCCCTCTCCACCTCGCTCCCCCTCTGCTCACACACAACCTCCCTGGACCCCTGAGAGTCCTCTCCAAACTCCTCCCGGTCTCCAACATGTCCCTCCTTGAGCAGCGCTGTCCGCCGCCCGAGCCTCAAGGGGCTCCAGTCTCTGCTGCCGCATCTCTAAGTCATCCCAAGGACCGGAGACGATGTCCGTCTCCTGCCGAGCACGGGCTCCTTCCCCACTTGAGAAAAGCCCGGATGCCCAGCTCGGTACCGCTCTCTCCCCGTGGCAGCCTGCGCCTCGCTCTGGTCCTCCTGGTTGCCCCCTCCTTCCATATGGGGTGGCCCTGCTGAGGGCTGAGGGCCCGGTGCTAGGGGGTTTCAGGTGTTCTTGTCAACCCATCCCCCCCTTCTGCCCTGCGAGGCAGCGCCACCAGAGGCTAGAGCTCCAACGCCACCCGGCTTGGCCAGACCATGTGAGGGAGACGCTCGTGAGGACCCCTCCCTCTGACAAATGACTGAACCCTCCAGCACTGGACATCCATGCTGCCCCCCTCTCTGTCGCACGGTGGGCCTGAACCCCAGAGGAGTGGAACTGTTGGGCTAAAAGCGGCCTTTGCCTTTGATCTGGCCAGGCGCCCCAGCCCTCCTGAGCTTACGTCTTGTACACTGCTGCCGGACGGGGGAGCAGGTGGGCGAGTCCTCACCTGCGCAGGTGTTTGGAGCAAGGACGACTCAAGGTCTGCCTGCCACACCTGTGGCCACAGAGGACGAGCAGGGCGCAAGGAGGCTTCTGTGGGAGCCCCCATAGGGAGGAAGCCTCCTAGCCTGCTCTCGGATGGCAGAAGGCCTCGTGGCCCAGCGCACCCAAGTCAGAAGCCTGAAGCTCCTCCCTCCCTCCTGCCCTCCAGTGTGAGACGCCCGCTGCTCCTCCCAAACAGAACCTGCTTTCTGGGCCTGCGGAGGCCGCTGGTCTGTGGCTCGCACACATCACACGCGTGCATCGCAGCCACGGCGGGTGGCCGCACTCTGCCGGTGTTCCCAGCCACACATGGCCGCCACTGCATTCTTTGGGATCACGTGGGCTATTTCTAAACTGCACACGGCTTTGCTTAAGGAGTCAGAGTCTTGGGTTCACTGGAGTCGTGGAAGACGCCCTTTTTTATCCCGTGCTACCAGAAATGGGAATGTGCTGAACGTAAAACAACCTGAAATAACAGAAGAGCTGGGCGTGCACGCGTGGGCTTTGTGGAAACATCTGCAGCGTGAGGAGGAGGCCGGGGGCTCGGAGGAGCCGGGGAGCCAGTCGGTCGCACGGTTCAGAGGGGCCCTTTGGGGCCGTTGCCTCAAGACTGAGTGGCTGGGGTGTAGCTGGGCTCTTGAGGCGGCAGGAGGACCAGCCCCTGTCCTGGCGGCATCTTGAAAGCTATAAAGTTCCTCACGTAGGGTGGAGGGAGACGGCCTCTTCCCCATAGCTGTCCAGGGCCTGCGGAAGGGCTGGAAGAGGCAGCTATGAAGCGACGCCCAGGACAGAGCCGTCAGAGCCCCTGCAGGGCCCTCCTTGCCTGCGTCTGCTTCTGGGGTCCTGGGTTCCCATGGACAGAGGACAGGCCGCGATCCGACTGCCTCCAGATCTCCGTGGTGGGGTTGGGTGGAGGAGATGCACTTCCGTGAGTCCTAAACACCCTCAGATCCAAGCGACCCAGAAATAGACCTCGGCGCTCACGGAGACACCCACAGCTTATCTTAGGAAACTGTTCAACGCACAATAAAACAGATTTCTGGCAGATGAGACTTGTGTGGCCTGGTGGATAGGACCCACCGTGGCCCTCCAGGCTCTGCCCGGCAGGCACGGCTGCAGCGATCCCTAATCAAGGTGCACGCTTCAGAGGGGACAGTGGGCTTCATTCTCTGGAAGTGGATGCAGGTGTGACCACCAAGAGAAGCAACCCTGAGGAAACCTGGTCTTCAGGGCTGGGGGACCAGGACTGTGTAAGGCATCTGTGCCCGCGTCCCTCCAGGTGAGCATGCTCACTGGCCAACTTTGCTCACCAGCAGAGACTCAGGGTGCTCAGCTCTGTCCACCTCCACAGCGTCCAGCAAAATCCCTGGAGCAGAAAACAGAGCGGGACCCATCAGTGTGGTCTACAGATACGTACAAACACCCAGCAGTGTCCACACCCATGAGGCCACCCGGATGCTGAGTCCTCTGCAGCACGGGGAGGAACATGGGCGTGTGTCTCCAGAGGCTGCCCAGGGCCGGGGCCAGGTGTGAGAGCTGAGCAGAGTTGGCTGGGGCCAGTGCTCCCGCGGAGGACCCCACAGTGGCAGAACGGGGCTTGGTGGGCACTCCGGCCTGTGTGGCCCGGGGCAGAGGGGTCCCCGCAACCGCCCTGAGGAGCTCTGTCTTTGGATTCTGTCGTGTCGGTAGACGAGAGGTGCTCAGGCTTCTGGGAGTGGCGGCTTCACCGTGGCCCTCCCAGGAGCAGGTCTGGGATCCATCAGATGCTCTATAACCCCGTCCAGCAGGCCCTCAGACACAGCCACTCCCATCCCAAAGCTACAGGAGGAACAGGAACTCCCTGACCCAGGACAGCCTGACCGGTATGGTGGCTGGCCTTCCCACCGCCTCCGCTAGATCCTGACGCCCTTTCCTTCCTGAGTCCGGGACGTGGAGCTGTGGCCCTGAGACCACAGGAAGCCAAGGTCAGCTCAGTGGCTTCTGGGTCATCTGCAGGGGGCACCACCCCAAAGTGCGAGGGGCCCTCCATCTTGCCACACCTCGCGTGGGGTCCTCTGCAAGCAGGGCTGCAGGTTCCGCGGTGAGGAGCTGAGGGTGTCAGGCCTGGCTGGGGTTGACCAAGGAGCCCAGAAGGGAGCGGGCGGACGGGCTGGCCCATCCTCTCCTTCTCAACTCCCGGCACGAGTTCTCCAGTTGGGATGTTCTCCTCTGCACCCAGTGGGCCTCACTGGATGGCACTGCCCTGGGGATCACCCTGCCTCAGGCACCTCAGGGCCCTCTGCTTCCTGGGGAGCACTTGTCCTGCCCCTCCCCATGAGGAGCCAGCAGAGGAGTGGGGACATCTCCCTGCCCACCTCGACGTCCCTGTGCTCTGTGGGGTCTGGGCCGTCCACGCTCTGTCCACCCTCCCCTCCGGCCCCCCACCCTTTTGGGTCCAGCCCTTATCCTGGTCTGGCATCTGCGCCTCCCTTTTCTGCTAGCCCCAACTCTGCTACTCTCCCCCTGCACCCCACCCACCCTTGCCCTCTCTCCAGCCCCTTTCCGCCTCCCCACAGCCTGCTGAGTCCAGCCCCAACCCCCTACATTCCAGCCCTGTCTTCCCCCCAAACCCACTCCCTCCCTCCCATCCCCCGTGTCCTCCCCACTGGCCAGAAGCCATGGAACTGTCCAGCCTTCCATTCCTGCCTCATCCCAGCCCCTCCCTGGAGCCTGGGCTCTGGGCTCCAGCTCATCCGGCTCCAGGTACCTGGCAGCCAGCCTTAGTCTCGGCCCCGCAGTGCCCACCTTGGACCCTGTGGCCTTCCTGGCCGCTTGCTGGGCTGCCTTCCTGCTGGCTTCGTGGGAAGCGGACACCCCACGAAACTCCCCGGGCAGGCAGGCGCTGCTCCCTGGGCCACAGCCTCTCCCGGCCGGCCCTGTCCTCCGGGTGGCCTAAAGTACTCTGGGTTTAATAAACAGGTGGAGACCTGAATCCCCTGCCCCAGGACCACGCCCATGTTCCGCTGAGCATATCTTTTGTCATGGACCCCTCTCCTTGCCCCAGCCCCCGGTAGCCAGTGGTCTGGTTTCTATCTTTAGTCTCCCTGTTCCAGAACAGCGTGTGAATGGAGTCGCAGAGCCTGGCGTTAGGGTCTGGCTTCTCTCACTTAGCGGCAGGCATTCGGGATTCCTCTGTGCTGTCCTGGGACCACTGGCTCTTTATCGCTGGTTAGCATTCCGCCGCAAGCCTGTGGAGAGACACCCCGGTGGCTTCTGGATCCTGCAGAAAGCTGTTGTACATGTTCATTTGCAAGTTTCTGCACAAATGTAAGATCTTGGTTAGTAAACACCTGGGGGTACCATTGCTGGCCAAACAGGAAGAGTGGGCTTAGTTTTATAAGAAGCCCCCAAACTGTCTCTGGAGTGGCAGCACCGTCCACACTCCCCTCCCTCCCCAGAGAACAAGAGCTCCTGCTGCCCGATCCACGCCGCCTTTGCTGCTGTCTCGAGCGTGAGCCAGGGGTCTCGGGAGGCCCGGCGTCCCCCTCCACATCTGGGCTGGAAAGATGGAGCACAGATGCTCCCGTGGGCCGCGGCGACCTGGAAACCATTCATTAGACAGCAGATGAGCTCGGGGCCTGCTGCGAGCTGGCTCTGCAGGCAGCTGATTTTACGTCTTGCTGACAGTCCAAACGATTCTACGTGACACGGATGGGGCAGCCAGCAGCCACAGCTTTGCGTGCACACAACTGTGCTCATGAGATCCAACCACCAGCGCCACAGGTTTCTTTTTTCTCTTTTGGTACCGGGGATTGAACCCAGGGGTGTTCTATCTTTAAGCTACACCTCCAGCCCTATTTTTGTTTGTTTGTTTTGAAACAGAGTCTCGCCAGGTTGCTGAAAGTCTTGCTAAGTTGTTGAGGCTGGTCTTGAATCTGCGATCCTTCTGTCTCAGCCTCCCGAGTACTAGGATTACAGACCTGCCCCACCACGCCTGGCTTAGCATCATGGGTTTCTAAATGCAAAATATCTCCAGGAGGGGGAAAACAACTTGTCTTTGGGGAACCATTTTTTTTTTTTTTTTGCGGTACCGGGGATTGAACGCAGGGGCGTTCTACCTCCGCACTACACCCCCGGCCCTATTTTTTTTTATGCTTTATTTTTTTTGAAACCGGGTCTCACGAAGTTGCGGAGGGCCTCACTAGGTAGAGAGAGAGAGAGAGAGAGAGAGAGAGAGAGAGAGAGAGAGGAGAGAGATAGATCGATTGATCGTGCGCGCGCGCATGCGTGCTGAGGTTGGCCGTGAACCCGGATCCTCCGGTCTCCGCCTCCCAAAGTACTGGGATTACAAGCGTGCGCCACCACGCCCGGCTTGGGGAACCATTTCTGATTAGGGTTTGTTCAGATAATGGGTGCAGATGAGGTTACAGAGGATTCAGTCCCTCGGAGTCACCATGCCCGCAGCTGTCGGCATTCCTGGGGCACGTGACGCAGGGAGGGGGTCCTGAGAGCTTAAGGGGTTCCCGCCTGATAATAGAGCTGAGAGGGAGGTGCAGATCTTTCCCTTTGCCTCCTAAAATGACGCTCTGAGGTGAGACAGGCAGGCGGTGGTTGGGACAGAGCCCGGGGCTCTTGAACTCAGATCAGTGCAGTCTTTGAACAGGTGACAGTCACAAGTTTTATTCCTTTGCTGCTCCCAACGCCTCCCAGGCCCCAGGTAGGGTGGGGAAGGATGTGTCCTGGTTGGCTTTGGCTTCTTTCCGTTCTTGCTGGCTTGGACAAGGGCTGAGGAAGTGTGGTCAGAGGTCTGAGGACACGAGAGGCGAGTGCAGGAGGGAGGGGAGGGGAGAAGCCCGGACCAGCGCCGCTGGCTCAGATGTCCACAGTGAGACACAGAATCCAAGAAGATGGAGAAGGAGGGGGCTGAGAAGGTAGATGTGAACTCTAAAGACCAGGGCCCACCCCGGGACCCTCAGAGGTGAACCCACCCGACCTCCCATCCCCAGCATCCCAGCCCCTCCCTGAGCACGGTGCCTCCCGCATCCCAGGTAGCTCTGCATGACAGACAGGGGGACAGCCCCACTGGGCTGCAACCGGGAACACACTGCACTAAGGGTTCCTCTGGGGAGTCCACGGGCTGACCAAAGGCATTGATCTTTTTTTTTTAATTAGTGCATTGTAATCATACAACTTGATGGGTTTCAGGGTTGTAGAGTATACACGCACACCACAGTCAATTAGCCCTCCCCCATTCCCTCCCCCTTCCCTCTTTCTCTTGCTCAGCATATTAGTTGAGTTTGGTATATTTGCATATGTACATCCTGTGCATTAGTGTGTTTCCCTCTTCCCCCCTCCCACCCCCCTCAGTTAGTTCTCCTTCTTTGCTCACCTGAGGTTTTCTCCATCTTTGTCTGGAGTCCCTCCTACGCCCTATTCTCCCTAGCTTCCGCATATTAGGGAGAGCATCTGACTTTTCATTTTTTGTGACTGTCTAATCTCACTAAGCATAATGCTCTCTAATTCCACCCACTTTCCTGCAAATGATGTCATATTGTTCTTCTTGATGGCTGCATAAAATTCCATTGTGTAAGCCGGGCGTGGTGGCGCACGCTTGTAATCCTAGTACTTTGGGAGGCGGAGACTGGAGGAGACTGGAGGATCCGGGTTCACGGCCAGCCTCAGCGTGTGCGCGCGCGCACTCTCTCTCTCTCCTCTCTCTCCTCCCTCCCTCTCTCTCTCTCTCTCTCTACCTAGTGAGGCCCTCCGCAACTTCGTGAGACCCGGTTTCAAAATAAAGCATAAAAAAATAGGGCCAACGGTGTAGCGCGGAGGTAGAACGCCCCTGGGTTCAATCCCCGGTACCGCAAAAAAAAAAAAAAAAAATTCCATTGTGTACATATCCCATAGTTTTGTAATCCATTCATCAGTTGATGGGCATCTTGGCTGGTTCCACAGTTTGGCAGTTGTGAATTGTGCAGCTATAAACATAGATACGCCTGCATTAGTCAGGTCATTTGGTTTCCATTCTTTTGGGCAGATGCCTAGAAGTGGTGTTGCCGGGTCATAAGGTAGGTTCATTCCCAGTCTTCTGAGGATCCACCACACTGTTTTCCAAAGTGGTTGCACTAATTTGCAATCCCACCAACAGTGTGTTAGGAAGCTGCCCACCACCCTTGACGCCCAAGGTCTGCATTGTGTGACATCCAGGGAGGAGCTGCACCCCACACTGCTCTTAAGTGTCAGTCTAAACGCATCTGTGATTTGCAGGGCCCGCCGGTGGCTGAGAAGGCTGCGAGCAGGTGACCAGCAGTGGACCAGCCCTGCCCCACGGCGGATGCTTCCAGCCTGGACCCGGGATCACAGAGGTAGGTGCGGTGTGCTCTTTTCCTTGGGGCTGGATTTGACGGTGGCACTTCCTGCGTCTTTCATGCTGCCGTCCTGTGCTCTATTGTGTGATCTCAGGTCAGCGCTGACCTTGGCACATGGGTTAGCGCTGCAGCCACATCGACACGCAGCAAGCGTGCTGCTGTGTCAGTGTGTGGGTTAGTTAGCGCTGCGATGATTGATGCACTAGTTAGCATCCTGCTCTGTCAGCACGTGGGTTAGTTAGCGCTGCGATGATTGATGCACTAGTTAGCATCCTGCTCTGTCAGCACGTGGGTTAGTTAGCGCTGCGATGATTGATGCACTAGTTAGCATCATGCTCTGTCAGCACGTGGGTTAGTTAGCGCTGTGATGATTGATGCACTAGTTAGCATCCTGCTCTGTCAGCACGTGGGTTAGTTAGTGCTGTGTTGATAGGTGTCAGTGTACTAGTTAGCATTGTGCTTTGTCAGCACATGGGTTAATTCGTGCTGTGTTGATAGGTGTTGATGTACTAGTTAGCATCATGCTCTGTCAGCACGTGGGTTAGTTCGTGCTATGTTGATAGGTGTTGGTGTACTAGTTAGCATCATGCTTTGTCAGCACATGGGTTAATTCGTGCTGTGTTGATAGGTGTTAATGTACTAGTTAGCATCATGCTCTGTCAGCACGTGGGTTAGTTCGTGCTGTGTTGATTGGCGTTGGTGTACTAGTTAGCATCGCGCTGATGCTGATGTGTGGGTTAGTTAGTGCTGTGTTGATTGGCGTTGGTGTACTAGTTAGCATCGCGCTGATGCTGGTGTGTGGGTTAGTTAGTGTTGTGTTGATTGGTGTTGGTGCACTAGTTAGTCCAAGGTGGCTGGTTCTGTCCATAGGAGGCCACAGGCGGCTCAGATGAGGCTCGTCTTGCAGAGGCCTGAAGCAGGCCTGGCCCGTGTCCACATCCCCACTGTGCTCCAAGCAGAAAAGCAGGGTTTGGGCAAAAGTTGGAGCTGGGCAATGGGCGGCAGGGCCTGGAGCAATGCATGGGGGTCCGGGCCATGTGCAGACAAGGCAGGGACACCCGCGGAGCCGTGGAGAGGTGTGTGCCACAGTGCCGAGAAGGCGGCTCTGGGAAAGGGAATGAGCCCTCAGCTGTCCAGCGGAAGATGCCGCGGGACCATCTGGAGCTCATCTGCAGAGGGGCGGGTGCGTGAGAGGCGGGGAAAGGCGCCCACGCGCAGAGCACCAGCGCACGCCGCACACACCCCGCTCTGCCGCCTGGTCTGATGCAGACGCCGAGGCCCTTGTCTGGTTGCTCAGCGACTGCGGTCCGCAGGATATGGCAGACCTGAGAAAGAGCTGGGAAACTCGCAAACGCGCATCGCCCTGGGCAACCCTGTTAGGAGCACAAGAAGCAGCCCGGGTTCCCCCGTGGACTGGGTGCGGCCATTCGCTGCATCAGTACCACTCCGCCCCAGGGAGGAGCTTTCTGGGCTTGTCCTGATGAAGGTGTGCAAAGGGGAGGAGTGTCCACAATCACAGTGCCGCCTGCCAGCACGTGAGCCCCACATAGACACGCAGAGTCCCAGCAACCCAGCACACAAGGGCCTCCGGCTTGCCAGCCCTGGCCACTTCCCCCTCCTGACGGCCAGGACACTGCGCACAGATGGCTGACTTTAGCCGTCAACATTGACTGCAGCAGTGCCGTGTGGTAAGCTTTGGCTGCGGGGGTGGGAAGTTTACTGGAAAGTACCATGCAGGAACTTTCTGGGTGACAGGAACCGTCTGTCTTGGCAAAGTGTGAGTCACCCACCCTTGGGATGCCTCCATCAAACCCCAGTGACGTAGGACACTGACAACGCGCGTTTCACCACATGAAAATTTACCTAAAAGTCACAAGCAAATGTTGAATTCAGTTAACACCATGCAGCTGAAGTGTTGAGGGGCGGTGTAGGCAGATGTCTGCCGTTTACTTAGAAATGCATCAGAAAAGCTGGACGGGGTGGTGCGCGC
>PVJS01009702.1:31166-49795 GCA_004027185.1 Glis glis
AAAAAAAAAAAAAAAAAAAGAAATGCATCAGAAATAAGATGGATTGAGCCGGGCATGGTGGCACACATCTGTAATCCCAGGACTGAGACAGGAGGATCGCAGGTTCGTGGTCAGCCTCAGCAACTTAGCGAGACCCTCAGCAACTTAGTGAGACCCTGTTTCAAAATAAAAAGGGCTGGGGGTGTAGCTCAGTAGTAGAGAGCCCCTGGGTTCAATCCCCAGTTTCAAATAAAAAAAATGTGTGCTCCTCTTTGGGGGCAGATCCTCTACTCGGGCCCAAAGATGTAGGTGCGACCCTGTCTCAGGGACCTTGGCATCCAGTGACCACAGGGCCAGCTGGAGGCGGTGGGTAGATCGTGGAGGACTGAGTGTCCATGGAGGGGTAGACACTCCATACGGACCCCCTTAGGGGATTACAGGTATCAGGATGTGGGGACAGAGGACATGGGGTCCCCTGCTATGAGGTATCACCTAGGCATCCCAGCCAGCTCAGACCAGGCCACCGGCACCACGGCCAGCCCGTCCAACAAGTAAAGCAGAGCCTTTCTGACGGAGCACACAGTGCCCAGGGCCCGCCTCGTGGGAGTGGCCCCTCCTGACAACTGCCGCCCCTGGCCCACCACTCACAGGTGCTGACGACAGTGGCCAGCCGTCTGGCCATGTCACCTGGCCCTGCTTCCACGGCTGGGCGGTGCGGGGGTCCGGGGAGCGCCCCATGGACAGGAGGCAGCTGTGCTGAACAGATGGCCTCTCGGGCCACCTGCTCTCAGTCCAGCTGTTGCAGTCAGACTCCTGCCCCTCTGTGAGACTCCATGACCCATGAGGGGCAGTGGGCAGGGTCGACCCGTCTCATCCACTGTCCTCAAGCTTGTCCTGTTCTGCACCACCTGTGGGTCAGGCGAGACCTGGACAGAGGTGTGCAGGAGCCGGGAGGGTGTGCTACGAGCAGGACTTCCCCAGGCACGTCCTACAGTCTCAGCTGCCCCCGCAGGCATGCAGCCCCTTCCGGGGCAGGTGTGCTTCCCCTCCAGCCTCCTGTGTAGCCAGGAAGACGAGAGGAGAGGGCCAGGTGGGGCATGGGGAGAAGAGACTTGGATCAGCATACTGACTCTTTGAGCCATTCTCGTTCCTCAGCCTCCACACCATCCTTGTTCCTCAGCCTCCACACTGTCCTCGTTCCTCAGCCTCCACACCTCTGGAAACGCTGGCATCTTCTCTTTTTCTTCTTTGTCCATCCCCAAACCCACACAGGTGATTTTTACATAAACCCAGATAACCATCTAGCTCATAAACTCCACTGGGAGAATTTAGGAGGGACATTTGTCCTGTCAATGGGGACACTACAGAGACAGGCTGCAACATGCCCAGGATCAAACAGAGCTGGGTCTAGAACCCAGACCTTCTGGCTCCAAGACATGTGGTCAGTTTTGGTGACAAGTGATTGCAAACCCTACCCAGTGGACATGGACTGTACGGGACCCACCATCTCCCATGATGGAGTGGCACAGGGTTCAGGAACTGCTGGATTCTGAGGTCAAATGATGCCTTCAGAATTGGGATCATCTCCCTCTCCTGCCTCAGCCCTTTGCTGGGGCTTCATGGGGCCAGGCAGCAATGCAACAGCAGGTCTTGGAGGAAGGTGACGTCTTTGCCCCCGAACAACCCACAGCCAGGAGGATGGGTCCTGGCTGAGCTGCAGCCTGTGCCCCATCATGCATCTGGGTGGGGTCCATTTCTTGAGTCATGGGGACTGAGCATTAGGCTAAAATGGCTCTTGGACAACAGGGTCCTGCCAGCACAGAGGGGCCACGGCTGCAGGCTCTGTCAACCCGCGGGTGAGATACTCTCCTGGGAGAGACATGTTTTTGGCCCTATCTATCCTGCCATGACAGACAGACTTCATAAAGTCCCTGGTCCCTCCAGGGCTTCCCTAGATGTGCCCACCCTCTCCCCTGTGGGTCCTTCAGGCCCACAGAACTCGGTGGTATTGCCCAAGTGGCAGAACTAATCGCTCCTTGGAGTTACAGGAGCTGTGGGCTGGCTGCTGACATCTGTCGTTATCCGAGAGCTCTGTGTCCAGGTGGCCACAGGGCTTTCTGCACCTGCCTGTGTGCTGCGCATCAGCCGGCACGTTCCATTCCTTGTGCCTCTGAGCGCCAGGTGTTTACACCTTTGCACCTGACTGCTGGAGCCGGCTCCACCGGCCGCCCTCTGGCTGCTGATCTGAGCCCTGGCCGCCAGGAAAGGACACGACACAGCCGGCCTCTCCTCCCCGCCCCTCACCTGGCCTGGGCCTCTGCCAGAGCTTTGTCGGACAGGTGCAGGAGGAACTCAGAGAGTGGGTGCAGGGTGCTGACAAGAAGCTATCACTCAGCGGGGGCTGGGTTAGAAGAGGCACCTGAGGCTCAGGTGAGCCGCCCTGTGTGCTGGGAGGAGCAGAAATGCCTTTCTGTCCCCAGGTCTGCACGTAGCCCCAGGGAAGGGCAGGTGCTGTCCCCAGCCCCGTCCCTGCCAGGCCAGACTCCTGGGGTGAGGGATGCTCCTGCTTCCGCATCTTGGTTTTTTGTTTGTTTTTGTGGTACTGGGGGTTGAACTCAGGGGCATTCTACCTCCGAGCTACACCCCCAGACCTTTTTATGTTTTGTTTTGAAACTGGGTCTCGCTAGGTTGCTGAGAGTCTCATTACTTCCTAAGGCTGTCCTTGAACCTGTGATCCTCCTGTCTCAGCCTCCCAAGTCCTGGGATAACAGGCATGCACCACCATGCCCAGCG
Source organism: Glis glis (assembly GCA_004027185.1). Lineage (NCBI taxonomy): Eukaryota > Metazoa > Chordata > Mammalia > Rodentia > Gliridae > Glis > Glis glis. Next base: position 33,939 of record PVJS01009702.1, read on the forward strand.
TTTTTTGTTGGTTTGTTTTCTTTTTGTTTTTGCTTTTCTTTTGGCCTCTGCCTCTTGCAGGGCTGTATCCATGGGGATCAGCAATGTTCCCCTGCAGCCCACAGCTTGGAAGGCTGAGCTCTAGAAACCTCAAAAAGGAGAGGAGAAGCAGGTGGAGTCCCGTGGGGGAGTGGTGATGAGAAGTGTGGCCACGCACCTTGTCTCCATGATTGAGGAAAGGGGCTGCTCTCAAACCCCTGTGGGCTGGGCTTTTGAAAATAAATCTAGTCTCCCTGCAACATACCTGATGCATTCAAATAGATCTGCAAAGCACGGCTGGGAAGCAGGAGGGTAGAGTCGACCGACCCCAGAGAGCCCAGTACCCACCCCAGCACTGCCCTGCGAGCCGCCCTGCCCCACAGGCAACCACGCCCCTCGTGTTTCTCTTGTTTTCTTGTTTTCTTCACGGTTTCCTCCTGTTCGCAGTGCCCTGCATGCTGGAGTTGTTCTGGCTTTTGTACCTTACGGTGCTATTGTCCCAGTGCGTCTCATTCAGGAACCGGCTTCCTCACACAGGTTGATGGTTGTCATCTGAGGCCGAGGGCCATTCATTCCCACTGCTGTCGCATGGTCCCTGGCGCAAATGTTCCACTCTGCTCACCCATCCTCCCATCAAGGGGCACAGGGAAGTTTCCAGTGTTGCGCCATAAAGAACCCGCCGTGAAGAGCTCGGGGCTCCAGACACACCCAGGTTTCTCTGATGCGCACGTACATGGCTGCTGAGTCCCAGGGTGTGCGCGCGACAGAACCAGCCGCCCCAAGGGCTGCACCGCCGCCCTCTCCCACCAGGACGACCGTAGCTCTGGGTGTCATAGTTACCTCTCCTTAACATCTCCATAGTCTTCATCAATCTAGAGGTGGCAAAACAGTATTTCACTTTTTACTTAGTCGGCCTTTTATCACAAATATAAATACACATCACTTAGAACACCAGACAGAAACAGCGTCTCTCCCAGACCCGCCCCCGCCCCGCAACATTTCCGACCCTCGCAGTAACTACCCTCAACCCTCCAGCTGCTGGGCTCTGGGGTGCACGCCTCCGTCGCAGTGGACTTCTTGAGGTCCCTGCAGCTGCAGACGCTACGGGGTCGTGCCGCACCCTGCCGGGGCTAGCTCACGTCAGTGCTGACTTTATGGCGGTCACATCGCTGTGATCCCTGGCCAAGACATGCTGAACACTGTAATTCCCTCCTTTTTATTTGCGTGTTTTGTTCTAAGCATGTTAGGTTCACGGAGCGCACCCCGGTAGCTTCCTGAGGGGCTGGGGACATCTGCTGAGAACCTGCGCCTCTTCCGTGTTCATTCTCCTCGGTCACTCAGCCTCCTCGGGGGCAAGGTCTAGGCTAGATTCCTCGGGTGTGTTTGTTCTCTCCGTTCGTCTTACCTAGGACATTGTCTCCCCCACTTGTTGGAATCTTTATCAACACTGAGGCCTCTCCCAGGAAGCCTTCCTGGCATCTGCAGTGCTGCCTGCTGGGTTCTGTCTTCTAACTCTTACACTACTTATTGTAGCACTACTTTGGCCCTTAAACACATCATATTTATTCATTAACTCAGCATCCGTTTCTTGAGTACTTACTCTATGTGTTGGAGGACTTTACAATGAATCCAAAAAAACAAAAACAAAATCTCTGCATGGGCCAGGCATCGTGGTGCACGCTTGTAATCCCAGTACTTTGGGAGGCGGAGCCCAGAGGATCCGGGTTCGCGGCCAGCCTCAGCTCTCTCTCTCTCTCTCTCTCTCTCTCTCTCTCCCTCTCTCCCTGTCTCTCTGTCTCTCTCTCTACTTAGTGAGGCCCTCCGCAACTTCGTGAGACCCGGTTTCAAAATAAAGTATAAAAAATAGGGCCGGGGGTGTAGCGCGGAGGTAGAACGCCCCTGGGTTTAATCCCCGGTACCACACACAAAAAAAATTTCTGCATGAAGGAGAATCTGAGAATATTGGGACTGGAAGGACCCCAGAGCCATCCATGTGACCCGTCACGTGGAGGAAGAGGTTGAGACCCGTCACGTGGAGGATGAGGTTGAGGCTCATGAGCCTCCCAAGGATGCAACCCAGGTCTCCAAACTCTGGGCTCCTGCTCATCCTGTGACAGCAGCTGTGTACAAAAGGGACTTTCACATAGAGAGACGACAGCGACGAGCCAAGGGCTGTGACCAGAGTCTCACCAGAGGGAGAGAGAAGCACTGAGGGCAGCAGTATCAGAAGGAGCACAAGATTAGATACCCCATAAGTCCAGTGTTCTTGGTGATTCTGCAAGGATGGTGATGATGGTGATGGTGATAGTGATGATAGTGATGGAGGTGATGATGGTGGTGATGGTGATGGTGATGATGGTGGTGGTGATGATAGTGATGGTAGTGATGATGATGGTGATGATGATGACGGTGGTGGTGATGTGACAATTATGATGTTGGTGGTCATGATGGTGAGGTTATGGTGGTAATGATGGTGGTGATGGTTGGTGATGATGATGGTGATGGTGGTGATGATGATGGTGATGGTGATGATGGTGATGGTGATGGTGATGATGGTGGTGGTGATGATGGTGATGGTAGTGATGATGATGATGGTGATGACGATGATGGTGGTGGTGATGGTGACAATTATGATGTTGATGGTCATGATGGTGAGGTTATGGTGGTAATGATAGTGGTGATGGTTGGTGATGATGATGATGGTGGTGATGATGATGATGGTGATGGTGATGGTGATGATGGTGGTGGTGATGATAGCGATGGTAGTGATGATGTTGATGATGGTGATGACAATGATGGTGGTGGTGATAGTGACAATTATGATGTTGATGGTCATGATGGTGAGGTTATGGTGGTAATGATGGTATTGATGGTTGGTGATGATGATGGTGATGGTGATGATGATGATGGTGATGGTGATGATGGTGGTGGTGATAATAATGATGGTAGGGATGATGATGATGATGGTGATGACAATGATGGTGGTGGTGATGGTGACAATTATGATGTTGATGGTCATGATGGTGAGGTTATGGTGGTAATGATAGTGGTGATGGTTGGTAATGATGATGATGGTGATGGTGGTGATAATGATGATGGTGATAGTGATGGTGATGATGGTGGTGGTGATGAACGTGGTGGTGATGTTGATGATAGTGATGGTGATAATGGTGGTGGTGATGGTGACAATTATGATGTTGATGGTCATGATGGTGAGGTTATGGTAGTAATGATGGTGGTGATGATGATGATGGTGATGGTGGCAATGATGATGATGGTGATGGTGGTGATGATGGTGATGGTGGTGATGATGATGGTGGTGATGATGATGGTGGTGGTGATGGTGACAATTATGATGTTGATGGTCATGATGGTGAGGTTATGGTAGTAATGATGGTGGTGATGATGATGATGGTGATGGTGGCAATGATGATGATGGTGATGGTGGTGATGATGGTGGTGGTGATGATAGTGATGGTGGTGATGATGATGGTGGTGATGATGATGGTGGTGATGATGGTGGTGATGGTGATGATTATAGTGATCATAATGATGGTGGTGATGGTGATGATAATGAAGAAATTAAAAACACAAACAGCACCAATTAGTGACCATGAGCTACTGAGTGCCCATTCTCTGCCAAGGACCATGCTGAATATGCTGCCTGAATTGGCTCATTGAATCCCCACCCCCACTCCATGAAGGATGAAGAATATTTTACTCATTTTATACATGAAGAAACTGAAACAGAGAGATAGGAAGTGGTCGGTGGGTGGTGGAGCTGGGATCTTGCCCCAGGTATCTGACCCCAGAGAGAGGTGCACATTGGGTGAGAGTGTTCCTGAGCTTTCTTGGTCCATAGCCTTAATACCCTGGCTAAAGACCTTAAAAATGCATACACCAGGCCAGACATGGTGGCGCAGGTCTGTAAGCCCAGCCTCTTTGGAGGCTGAAGTAGGAGGGTCACAAGTTCAAGGTCAGCCTGAGCAATTTAGCAAGACCCTGTCTCAAAACTTTTTAAAAAAAATTTAAATGGGCTGAGGATATCTTGTAGTAGTAGAGCACTTACCTGGCACGTGCAAGACCCTGGGTTCAATCCCCATTACTGCCAAAGGAAAAAGGAAGGAAAGAAGAAAGGAAGGACGGAAGGAAGGGAGGAAGGGAGGGAGGGAGGGAAGAAAAAATGCACAGACCAGCAGCTGTGCACGGTGGGAAGTGTGGACTAGATATGAAACATTCCAACGCGGCTCTGCTGCGCGTCTCGTGTAGTGGGGGAGAGAATCCTTTGCAACATGCCCAACCAGGGAATAGCTTTCCCCAGCCAACACTCCTCCGTCGGTTGGGGCAGTGAGCACTCCTGGTGTCTGGAGCCCGGGGCCTTCAGAACCCCGGGTCAGGCCATCCAGGCACTACTTGGGAAAGCTGCCTGCTGCCTGTTCCCAGGGAGCAGCCATGATGCAGCTCCCACAGCTCAAGAGCAGCTCGGGGCATTGTGGTGAGCAGTCCGTGGGGCAATCCCATCGCAGAGAGCTGAGGCCTTTGCAGTGCGTGCCCAGCGGCCAGATGCTTACACACACCAGCTGCAGCCAGCGTGTGCCCGGCTCCCGACTTCCTCTGCAGCTGAGCGTCTCTCAGATGAAAGCAAAATTTCCTGTGCCCTTGATCTCAGAGTTGTCCCTTGGATTTCCCACTTCCTCAAAAGCTGTGCCCAGAGGGCAAGAAAAAAAATACACATTTGGCAGAAAGGAGTGGGCCTTGGAAGTCCTTTGAACAGCCCATTTCCCACCCGGTATCTGAAACAAACCAGTCACCTCTGCCAGCATCGGGGTGTGACAGGTCATGGCCGTGCTCAGCTCCGCGGGGTCAGCGAGGGAAGTCCAGCTCACAGGTGCCAAATCAGCATCGCGTTCGATGTCTTAATATGCTTCTGTGTAAATAAATCCTGAGACTCTAATCCCAACTCCGCGGATTCTACATCGAGTAGAATTGTCGCTACCGGCCCCTGTCTAGCCACCCCTGCCACCCCAGGCTACACTGAGCAGAAGCTCGGGCGGTCTGGCCTTGTTCAACTCCACACACTGTACGTTTCCAATACAAATCTCATGAATGAATGAATGAATGAACCAGTGAATGAATGAAGTAACATCTAGCAGGTGCCCGGTTGCCCGTGGCCCTGATGGAACACAGCTTGGTGACATTAAGCCAGATGTGTTCTCGGGACAGTCTCCTTCCCGGGGACCCCACCAGGGACATTTGCCCGCCGTCCCTGCTGTGGGCGCTCCATTCTGCAGTCCGGGGCCATCACACCAGCCATGGCTGCCACTCCCTGTCGGATGCCAGGACAGCTCCTGCCTCTCGGGGGCTTCCAGGAAGCACCCTGAGTAGTGATGGGTTCCAGGAGCTTCTCCATCCAACACACTTCTGCTTCTGTGTGTCCATGGAGAGGCACCGACTGAGTGGGCCAGGGCCCCAGACTCCCGCTCCCCTCTGCCTGCTCCTCAGACCCCCAGGCGCCCGAGTTCCCTGACACACCCGGGGCAGAAGCCACCAGCTTCCTCTGCAGACTTCCCTGCAGGAGCCCAGTGTTCACTCAACATCGTCCATAGTAGGGTCTTGGTCATAACACACTTTACCCCACAGCTTAAACGTAGGTTTGAGCCGGGATTGGTGGCACACACCTGTAATCCTGGTACTTGGGAGGCCGAGACAGGAGTACTGCAGGTTCAAGAATAGCTTCAGCAACTTAGTGAGACCCTCAGCAACTCAGAAAGGAAGTGGAGAGCTGCCGACTCCAGCCACCCTGAGCCTGGGTCAGTCAGGTGAGGAATCAAGCCCTCCTTCTGGGAAAAGAACAGCCATCTCCTTGCTGGGACAGTCAGCGAAGAGCCATTCATTGAGAGTCCTCCCAGGTAACCAGGCTTGGCCCGATGGATGCTGTGTGCCTACGCGGGGTACTGGCACCAAGGCCAGGGGCCCGTATCCTGGGGCAGGACAGGCTTGGGCTCTACCAGCTAGCGTTCTGCCCTTAGGGCCCCTAAGACAGAGTCTGAGCTCTTCCTTCCTCCCCTTTCTTCCTTCCTTCTCCCCTTCTTTCCTTCCTTCCTTCCTTCCTTCCTTCCTTCCTTCCTTCCTTCCTTCCTTCTTTCCTTCCTCAAATGTTTGCCTTACTATTTCCTCTATGGTTCCGGGCACATAAACTTGCTCTCCCATGTCATCTTGCAAACCTCTCGTTCAACATCCACCAAGTGCTTTCTGCCCAGCACTTCGTTAGGGTCGTGGCCCCCACCCTCCAGAGCTCCCAGGACACAGGCAAGAGAACACAGACTCGTGCCACTGGATAGCACATTCTTGAAGGAAGAGGACCGCCCACCTGAAAAGCCTTTCCCAGGGGGAACTGACCACTTTTTCCCGAGTATCCTTAGTTTGAGGCACTAAAAGCAAAGCCGCCCCTTTCCTCTGGGCGGCCTGTCAGCCCGAAGCCGGGTCTCCGCTGTCTCTGTTGACCAGCGCTTAATAAACTGGAAGGAGCCTGAGCCACAGAGGCAGGTTGCCATGCAGGCCGCTCAGCGCTGGCCTGCAGAGAGAGGGCCGGCTGTTTCCTATGGTCTGTATAACAGCCAAAGAATGATTTTCCATCAAGCATGGCCTTGCTCTTAGACCATCCATTGACGCTGTGACCAGTGACAGCCGCTCGGCCCCAGGACACGGCTAGGCTCGGTTCTGCAGAGAGTGACCTCAGTTGACCCCTCTGACTGGTCGTGCCCTGGCAGTTCTGTTGTGTGTCACAGGAGGAGCCGTCTGGTAGTGCTATCTGCCATCGAGCTGTAATGACTACCCACACGGATGTGGCCGCATCTCTTACTACATACGCAAGAGGCCCCCAGCAGGTCCCACGGATGAAGCCACTGGCTCAGCGTGGTGTCGTGTGGCACTCAGAGAGCTGAGCTCTATAGGAATCATTTCTATGGAAGAGATTTGGCAAGGACGGCCGGGAAGCCCATCTGCGTTCCCTGTACGCACGGAGCAACACACACTGTCTTGCCATGCATGGGCCGTCTCTGGCACCAGTCTCGCAACCTGTATGCAGTAGGTGCAGAAATGTGCAGGGCGGCTTGTGCGGGGGTGGTCAACAGTGCTTCTGCATACAGGAAGCATCTGACCGCCAGGGGAAGATGTGGCCGCTGTCCCCCTGATCCTGGTGGGGCTGGTTTTGATAAGCCTGCGCCCCGGGCTCTCTGCAGAGGAAATTGCCTCTGAAGGGCGGGAAGCGAGCCCGCCGTGCCTTCGGAGGGCCCCTTCCTCCGCTGTCCTCCCCGCGACAGCAATTTCCCCTTGAGAACGGCCCCGACTGATGTGCTGGGCTCAGCCTGAGGCTGCAGTCTCCTCTGCTAACTGCTCCCAGACTCCAGACAAGCTTGGGAGTGGCCCGGCATGGCAGGGGCGTCCTCGGAGGGCCTGTCCCTGACCCCGGGGTGGCGGCCAACTCACACACCGAGGGGCAGAGCGGGCAGGTCACTGCACACCCAGGAGAATAGGCCCTGGCACGACTCGTCACCCTGGCTGTTCTGAGGCAGGCGCCCTGTCGCTGTGGGTGGGCAGAAACAAGCAGGGCTGATGTGGAATGCAGAGCCCTGCGTCTCCGCGTCTCCTCTCCAGGTGCTTCATCTCTGCAGAAGAGATCAGGAGCGCATCTCATAGCCAGCCCTCCTGGTCAGGTCCCCTCTGGTCAGCAGTGTCCTGGACCCACATCCCACCAGCAGGAGGCAGCAGTGAGGCTGGGCTTGGGTTGGGGCGGCCACTGGTGGGCAGGTCTCTGGTCAGAAAGGTGCTGGAGGAATGGTTTGCAGACTTGGGTTGCTGAGCCACCCGGCCGGGGGTGCTCACAAACCAGAAGACGTTGATGAGGCCCGCACACCCCTTTCCTTTTGCTCCTCCCAGGCGTGATGTTTTATTTCTTTCTTTATTTATTTGCACTCTTCCATGACGCCAGCAGTGTGGCCATGTGGCTACAGGCCTGCCTGGGTCACCTGCACCTCCCACAGTGGGTGATACACTGGGCTGCAGAGATGTTGAAGAGTTGCCACCTGGCCTCCCCTGAGACCATCCTCTAAGACGAGCAACACCTAGTCAGAAGACCCTGGGGCTCTGGGGAAGGAGGGGCGGGAGGGGCTTGGAGAGGGTGCAGTGGCTGCCAGCCCCAGGCCTGCTTGCGGGTGTCTGGGCAGCTGAGGCCTCGTCCACTTGCTGAGTCAGAGCTCTGACGAGGACTTAGTGGACAGGTCGCCCTTCTCTAAGAGAAGCAGAGAGGCTCGTTGATTAGAATCTTGGTCCTTCAGTGTCCCGGAGCTGTGTCGAATGATGGGATGATAATGTGGGTCCTTTGGGCTCCTTCCTACCCCTGTTCCAGAAATTTCTTTTAAAGTTTTACAAATGTCTATGTGACCCTTCATGAGATGACCAGGTTCAAGGCCTGCGCGTCCCACTTCCAGCCGCTTGAGGCTGGCCTGGGTGCCCATGACTGTTCCTCTTTGGACCTCAAGTCACCACCAGCCTCCTCTGGAGGGCGGACAGCCCAGGTGCATCCTCAATGTCCTTTGGCTGTGGCCGATGCAGGGTGCTCCCATCGCCTGCTCCTCCGTGAGGAGTAGACGTCCAGGCTCAGCACGCAGCGCCCAGCGAGTGGCCACTTGATCCGCAGTGTCCCTGAGGAGCCCACCACCACTGCATCGCCCTGCTGGAGCACCACTTGGGGCAAGGCTGGAAGCAGCCACGGGGCTCTGTGGTTGGGCTGAGACCAGAAAGCCACAACCTGGAGTGTCTGCAGTGGTTTTTAACTTTGCCCTATCAGGAAGATGTGACAAGGCCCAGATGGGACATGGAAACGTTTAAGTGTCTTGCTATTTATCTGTTCCTAAGCCACTGGTCCTGTGCTAAAGGGATTTAGGCCTGGGCCTCAGCCCCTCCCACCCTCCTTGGATGCCTCCAGCAATGGAGCCAAACAGCAGGCCACCACTGGAATTTAAAGAGAGGAGGTGGGCCAGGCATGGTGGTGCACGACTATAATCCCAGTACTTGGGAGGCTGAGACAGGAGGATCGCAGGTTCAAGGCCAGCCTCAGCAACTTAGCAAGACCCTTAGCAACTTAGTGAAACCCTGTTTCAAATTTTTATAAAAGCTGGGCATGGTGGCACACACCTGTAATCTCCGTACTTGGGAGGCTAAGAGAGGAGGATTGCAGGTTCGAGGCCTGCCTCAGCAACTTAGCAAGACCCTGTTTCAAAATAAAAAAAAAAAAAAGAAAAAGGGCTGGGGGTGTAGCTTGGAGACAGAACTCCTCTGGGTTTAACCCCCAAGCCCTAAGGAAACAGCTACACATGAGCCCAGATTAAATCAATGGTAAAAATATTTCATCTCTGAGTCTGGCTGAAAATCTCCCAAGATAAAATTGATTCCTCATTTTGGAGCAAATCTATTTAAAGTTGGTGCTCACGTGTCTTAAAGACCTCTGGCCCGTCCTGCCCCGCGGCTGGAGCGGCGTCCCTCCCCCTCTCCAGGAGGACTGCTCGCAGTGGCTCTGCGTGCTTGGGACTGTGGCTAGGAAGGCTCTGCACCATCTCCTGCTGGAGGGGACACAGCCAGGATGTGCACACAGCAGGCACTGCATAGCTGCTGTGGTGAAAGTGGACACATGGTAGGGGATGGAGGGCGACTCTCCTCTCCTTCCCGGGTCAATCTCCGGCTTGGATTCCCTGTCCCTGCCCACTGCTTCTCTGATCTGCCCATCTGTCCACTTCCCAACAGCCCCAGGCCTCTGCCCGTCTGTTTCTCTGTCTACCTCCCTCCCAGTCCAACTCTGCTGCAGGAGTGGGGGCTGGAGGGCTCTACCATGGAACCCCCAGCCCCTGCCGTCAAGGGGGGGCTCAGAACCCCACAAAAAGAAATGGGTGGAGCAGAAAGGGTTTGGAATTTAGCAGTATCACCGCTGCCTCCATCCCCGGGGATTAATGTGGAGCACCAGCGCCAATGCTGTTTACCCTTCAGGGCCCCCTAGGGTTTAACTTGAGTCTGAAGGTCAAAGGTTAGTTCCTTACTCCCATGGTCTATGTCCATCGGGAAACTTCCATCCTCGCTGTCAGCTCTGGGCCTGATAAGACAGGGTGAAATCATGTCTAAGGATTTGGTGTTCCTAGCTGCTCATCATCTGAGAGTCCTCAGCAGTGCTCTCTGATACGCCACCACCAGCTACACGTACGTTGCTACTTATACTTAAATGAATTCAATAACATTAGGAATCCACGTGCTCAGCCACAGGAGCCCCTTCCAGGTGCATCAGCCAGAAGCGCTAATGGGCAATGCCAGCCGAGCTGCCCGACCTTCTCCGACCTCCGCTAGCACTGCCCCCTCCCACAGGCCTTCCCCACCCTGGAGCCCTCATGCCCAGCCCCCAGGCCCAGCCCTCCAGGGACCCTCAGCTCCCTCCTGCGGCAACTTCCAAGCCAGAGGGAACATTCTCCTTGTGCATCTCAAAAGAGAATCTCAAGCCAGGTATGGTGGTGCACGCCTATAATCCCAGTACTTGGGAGACTGAGACAAAAGGATCACAAGTTCAAAGCCAGCCTCAGCAATTTAGCGAGACTCTTAGCAACTTAGCAAGACCCTGCTTCCTAATAAAAATAAAATAGGGCTGGGGGTGTATCTCAGAGGTGGAATGCCCCTGGGTTCAATCCCCAGCACCCCCCCAAAAAGAGAATCTTAGAGCTCTGGAGTTGGAAAGGGCCCCTAAAGGGTGTAGCATCAGCTCCACCTCCCCAGAAAGATATCTTTGGGTAGGATGTGTGCTCCAGTGGCACCTCTCTTCTTGATGAGTCCTCTGGGCCAGGCTGGGAGCCTCTTGCAGGCCGACGCAGAGCCCGTTCATAAGGAGCTCAGATGCTCATCCTAGCTGTAAGAAAGAAAAATGATCTTTTCTATCGAAGTTATAAGGTCATATAAAATCTGACCGGTATTCATTTTGTAACCGTAGCTTAGGAATCCATTTTGTAACTTTCTGGTATACTTGTCTGTATGCTCTGCCATGGGAAGTATAGGTCTCCTATTTCACCTTTGTTCTAAAGAAAAAAACTTGCCCAGTGGGAAACTAGCCAACCGGATTAGATTGTGAGGTGTCACCCTGGCCAATGCGGGGGATGACACAGCGGGCTACGCGTCAGGAGGATAAGAGAGCGCGGACTGCCCGCGCCGTGTGCTTGCCCCAGTTTCATAGAGTGCGCGCGTGCACCCTTCTGCGCAGAAGTAAAGTACCTTGCCGAGTTACTTTTGAGTTTATGAGTATTTATTTAATACTCCCCTAAAATCTGTTTCTAACATAGTCAAGCCTCCGTCAAGAGCCATGTTCCTCATCCGGAGAATCCAGGCCGTCTCCGTCTGAATGGAGTGCCGCCTGAAGGAGACCTTGGTGCGGAGTGCACACCATAGGTCCCACACGGCCTGCACCCATCCAGTGTCACCCGGAAAGTTGCTGATGACGTCTGAGAGCTGCTGGTGTCCTCCTGCAGAGAAGCCGAGGGAGGCGCTGCTGGCGGGGGAGGAGGGGCAGCCCCGCAGCCCACCCAGAGGCTCCTTCAGCTCACCTTTGAAAGCGGTTTGGGGATCCTTGTGTAGGATCATTTCAGAAAGCTCATCCTGGGGGGCGGAGAGAGGCCTGGGAAGGCAGTGTGCATCTCCAGCCGCTTATCTTATCTGGGAACCCAGGATGCTCTGGTAGCCCAGACTCCCACACCATGATGTGACGCAGGGGCAATGGAATCCGCTCTGTCCCCTTGTGCCGTGGACTCCTCCCACCCTGTGGCTGCGAGGCCGCAGGGCCAGTGCCACAGCTCGGAACTGCCTGGAATTGGGAAATGAGAAGCGGCCAGGACAGGGATCCGGCGGGGCTCGGGCCTCAGTCCAGGGGAGAGGGCTGCCAGCAGGGCATGTTGACTTAAGGCAACTGAGTCACCCGTCGCCCCGGTGAGCAGCGAGTGGGTCCAGCACGTCCCCACACCCGCCCCACGCTGCTCAGCAGCGGTAGACTGGCTTCTCTGTAAGAGCTTGGGCATGGCTTAGGTTCCTCTTAAAGCCACAGCCGTGTTCCATCACGGAACCACCGCCAGAGGATGCCAGGGCAGAGTGGACCAAGCTGGGGACAGGGCGGTCTATGACAGCAGCGCTGAGTGAGCTCAGAGTGGGGGCAGCAGCAGATCCCAGGCCTTCTGAGGCTGTGCCCACACCTGGCACAGGGGCAGGCCAGGCCGGGGGGATTCCTGCATGTCTAGGAAATGTGGGTGCATACACTCACACATGTGCACTTGTGCACATGCACACATCACACACACATGTTCACATACATGCACATGTATGCACACAATACACATATGCCATGTACACATGACATGCACATACTCCTAATACACACATGTTTTCACACACGTGCTCATACTCACATGCACACAGTATCCACACGCTCATCCACACACACACGTGCACACACCCCTAGTACTCACACACATGCACGCACTCCTAATACACACATATACAAACACATGCACACTCCTGATATTCACACAAATACACATACTGACACATTCACGTGCACACATATGCACACAACACACATGTACACACTCCTAATGCACACATGTTCTCACACATGTGCTCATACTCACATGCACACAACACACACGCCCATACTCACACATGTGCACCTGTGTACACATACACACACTCACATGCACACATCACATACATATGCTCACATACATGCACACAACACACACATGCCCATCTACACACACAAATGCACACATCCCTAGTACTCACACATGTGCACCCTCACACACATGCATGCTCTCCTAATACATGCATGCACACACTCCTAATATTCACACAAATACACATGCTCACATATACTCACATGGACACTTGTGCACACAATATACACACACATGCACATACTCCTAATACACACATGCTTACACACACACATGCACATATGGGCACACAGCACACATGTACACACACTCCCATTACATACACGTTCTCACACACATGCTCATACACTCACAGGCATACAACACACACATGCCCATCCACACTCACACATCCACACACCCTGGTGCTCACACACATGCACACACTCCTAATCCTCAGACACACTCATATGCATATACTTCTAATACATACATGCTCACACAAACACCTGCTCACATGCCCATGCATACACATATGCATGCACTTGATCATACAGATTCCCAATGCGCACACATACATACACACGTGCACTCACAGGTGAGATGTGGACATGGGACGCCTTGTCCCCGCTTCCCTGTAGGAGCACCTGCAGATGCCATGCCAGAGCCGGAAGTCCCTGCTAGCTCTGTTGTGAGCTGCAGGAACACACAAGGCAGGGTCTTGTGTCTGCTGTCTGGTGACAGCAGAATCTGCCTGCTGCCTGGAGGCGTGGCGTGCCAGGTGCCCGCCCCTGCTCCAGGCACCCTTCATTCAGCGTGCCCCTGCCTGGGGGTGCTGACCGTGTCCCCTTCTCAGGTCTTGGTGCTGAGGGCCACGGAGTCTGCCCCGTCCGCTTCAGTCTGCACTGTGGAGTGCCTCTGCCGCTCACACTCCTGGCACGGCACGGCGCAGCACGGCACAGCACGGCATGCCTCCCTCTGCTGACGGGGCTGTGGACACACAGCGGCCCTCTGGGTCTGTGTGGCACCCTGGGAGGTAACACCGAAGTCACTCAGCTGCAGTAGGCTGTGACACCTCCAGGCCTCGCATGGACCCGGTGGCCGGGACTGACCAGCGTCGGGATCTTTGCTCTAGAAACGAGTCTGAGCAGGCACTTTTGTTCTCTATGACATCTTCTGCTCGCGGGGACCTGTAGGGACTCCACAGGTGTTTCTCCTCAGGGGGTCCAGGGTCAGATTGCAGGGACAGCGTGAGCCCGACAAGGCTTCTCATGAGGCTGCCACGTGCCTCGGCTGCCCTGCAGCACCCTGGTCAGACACGTCGCATTCGAGCTTTCCTGGGAAGACGTTTGCAGAATGACTCCCAGAGCCAGGGCACCCAGCGGCCCTCAGTCACAAGCATACCCCTCCTGGTCCCACGTCCCTGCCCTCCTCTGCTTTGTAACTCCCATGGCCACCGGGCCCTGAAAGAGGCAGCCTCCTCTGATGCTGATGAATCCAACTTAGGGCTCAGTGTCCCCCCACAGGGTTCTGTGAAGAGCTCATCTATTGGGGCATCATTAGGGGCACCTGTCAGTCAACCCTGGAGCTGTGGCCTGGGGTAGGATTCTGAAATTCCTCCTCACTCCAGTCCCCAGGTGGCCAGGCCAACCTCACTGGAGCTGTGACAGAATCCACATGTGGGCCACACCTTGATCCCTCCCCTCTGCCAACAGCCAGGCCTCAGGAGGGCAAGAGACACCCACAGGCGACTGGAGCCCCCTAGGGGCAGCGTCTCAAGAACCCCCATCCTGGGCAGCTGGGCAGGTGGTTGAGCTACACCCCCCTCTCAGGGCTCTAGCTCCCCCACACCCCGCTGAAGCTGGAGTCCAGCAGGCAGGCGTCCACCCTCGTCAGAGCCGGGCCGTGGGACACCCCAGGCCTCTCGTGGTGGTGGTCTCAAGACACCCCACTTGCCCGTATCCCAGCATGCTCTCTGGCCTCCCAGCTACTCTATGGCCATGGCATCTCTGTGGTCTCCTCTGACCCAGCCCCTCTGCTGGGGACTGAGGACAGGGACTGATGTTCCCACGTAGGAATTCCATCACCGGCTTTGGAGACGGGGTGCTGGGATGAGGCCCAGCCTGTGGGGAGCCCTCAACCTTCCCCTTTATTTGTGGCTATTCTCCATCTTGTCTCCAACCATAATTCCTTCCCTCTCCTCCCCTCACAGAGAGTTGGCAAAGCCGGGGAGAAGCGGGGACCGGGCAGGCAATCTTGCTCAGTGCTGTATGCCGACTGGCTCCGTCCCTCACAGAAGCCCACTGAGGCAGAGGCAGAGAGGGCAAGGCTGTAGAGGGTAAACTGAGGCTGGAGGAAAGCATGTGACCAGGACCTCAGCCGGAAGCCCGGGTTGCTCGCCTTTGCACGATGTTTCATTTAGCCCGCGCCGGACTCAGTACCCCCCATCGTGGTCATCCTTTTCACCCAGTCTCAGACCACTGCCCTGCCAGGCTCAGGGCTCAGGACAGAGGCACGGGTGAGACGGCCCCTGCCCATGCAGCTGCACCTGACGGGGAGCCAGAGGCTGGCAGAGGCTCTTGTGGGAGGGGCACAGCAAGGAGTGGACGTTTGCAGCTGTTGATGAGACTGTGGTGGCAGAGAAGGGCCAGAGAAGGCTCCTGGAGCAGTGATTATAGACAGGGACCTTGGGCTCTGCACTGGGGCAGTACACACTGTGGGGTGCTGCCCCCAGCTCACCTTATAGGGAGAGTCCAACTCCTCCCCAAGGCACAAGATGTTATCCAACCAGGCGCCCCACATGGCAAATGGATTGTGTGAGCTCGGAGCATTTCTGCAAAAGCACCTGGTGTGCAGTAGGTGCTCACTAAATGCTGGGCAGCTGTGACATCACCATCATTACCACCATCATTGTCACCATCACCATCACTGCCATTGTTACCGCCATTATCACCACCACCATTGCCATTAACATCACCATTACCACCATCACCATCACCACCATCACCATCACCACAATCAGCACCATCAACACCATCATCACCATCAACACCATCATCACCACCACACTTATCATCATCACCATCACCACCACCATCACCACCACCATCA
>PVJS01009703.1:0-49694 GCA_004027185.1 Glis glis
GATCCTCCGGTCTCCGCCTCCCAAAGTACTGGGATTACAAGTGTGCGCCACCACGCCCGGCTTGGGGGCCACTTTCTATAGAATATCATGCAGCACATGGAGGCAGTATTTTAATATGATATATAGCAATATGAATTCATTCTGAAAGCAAAATTATGAGTGAAAAGTAAGAAAGGATGAGATGTTAAACCAAATTCCACTTGTCCATATTTTAAGTACAAATTGAAATGTGTTAAATACAAAACAACAGTGGTTATACAAAAATGAATGCAGGTATGCCTATTTCAAAAGTATTAAAATGCCTGTGTGAGGGTGGGTGGGATGAAGAACTGAAGTAAGAAAAATAATGAAATAAGAAATGTCATGCATGGAGTTATGCGACGATGTGCTATAAAAAGAGGTGTGGGATTATTATAGACTGACCTAGAGGTAAAAAATGAAGGCTAAAAGAGTGACTATAATTTTAATTTCTGTCTCTAGGAAAGTAATGAAAAATTTTTCCTTCAAATCAAATATGATTGTTAGCAGGAAATGATAGTTCATAGATAGGAAGGCTTTGAGTCTATTCCTATTCACCAGGAAGATAGAAACTTTAGTTCACATAATTTGACTGTCTAATAATCTCCTGACTGACAGTGGAGCCTCTGGCATTATTATCAATGAGTGATTAAGATTTCACTCAAGGACTGTAGCAAATGATATTTGTAAAGTACATATGTGTAACTCTTTCCTACAACTTTCAATGGCTCCCTATTTCCTCTAAGATAAGGTCCAAATTCCTGAGTTTGGCAGTGAAGACCCTCTACCATTTGACACCAAATACCTTCTCCCATTTAATTTCCTAATTTCTCTGCTATGCTCTTCCAAACAGTCCTCTGTCTCTGACATTTTTCACATCATGTGTCCTGCCCGGCATGCCCATCTATTCCTCTTCCTAAGTCTCACTCATTTTCAGGATTAGTTTGAGGTGCAGATCTTCTTTAGAGCTTTTCTTTATCATGGACCCAGGTGACCTTGACTTTTTCCTTCATCCATCTGTTGTATTCCTGCTTAGAATCAGAATGATTTTTTTATGCATGTGCTTTCTCTGCAGGAACTAGGTTTTATACCCTGTTTTCTTTTTACAAATAGTCGTAAGCCTTTTAAAAATATTATTGAGTAAACATTTATTGACTCGCTGCTTGGGAGAATGCAATGATCTCTGAGATACTATCCCTGAGTTCAAAGGAGCTTATGGTCTAATGGGGAGATTAGTCAATGGACAGAGAGAATAAGGAAGTATGACACCATGCCCAGCCCAGCTTTTATTATTATTATTATTTATATACTTTTATTGGTGCATTGTATCTCACATCATCATGTAGTTCGGAATGATAGGGACATACTTGCACACTGGTGATTATAAGATTGTGAAATAATTTTCCCACTGACTAGCAACACTTCTCTTTTCTGTGTAGTATATTCTAGGGGCAAAACAATTATGAATGAAGCTGAAATCTACAAGGGAAGTGTTTACTGATAACTAAAAATAGGGAGCGGAGTTATTAACCAATTCAGAACGGTGGCCCTGATTCTCATAGGCAAAGGTGTCATGGGGACGTGTTCCTATGGAAGACAGGAAGGCAGTAAGCAACAGAATGCCACCTAAGGGTGGGCTTAGTAAGAGAGATATATTTAATGTTCTCTTAAGACATTTGAGGTAGGTTGTTCCACAGCCCATTTAGTGACTTAATCATATTATTGAGGATCCAGATTCTTTCTTGGTTTCCACTTTGCCATCTTTGGCACGTTTCGTTTCCTCCTCAGACTTACAGCATCTTGGACATAGCTGGCCACCGTGCTTCCTGACCTCACACCTTTGAGAAGGTGTGTTCAAAGGCAGGGTGGTAGGAAGTCATCTCTTTAAGATCACTCTCTAAAGTCGAGCGTGGTGGTGCATGTCTGTAATCCCAGTACTTGGGAGGCTGAGACAGGAGGATCACAGGTTGGATTTAAGCAATTTAACAAGACCCTGTTCCAAAATTAAAAATAAAAAGGGCTGGGGTATAGCTTGGAGGTAGAATGCCTTTGGGTAAAATCCCCAGTATTAAAAAAAAAAATCAATTTGTCAGAGAAGGACATGCTTCTCAGATGCTCCCAGTGGACTTCCCTTACATCTTATTGGCCAGAATTGTGTCACATGGCTACGACCCAGGCAATTTTACCACTTCTGTAGGAGGTAGGTTTTGCTAATAATAAAGAAAAGGGAGGGGATTGGAGGTAGGGTGGGCAGCTAACAGTTTCAATAGGCCACAAATGTATCCAAGGAACCATGAGCCTTTTCTGCAATCTCATGCCACTGCCTTGCAGAATAAAATCATGTTTGTGAGGAGCAGGTGTCAGACCTGGAGTCACGCCTCCGTTCTTTGTTGAGTGGTAGGGAATTTTCTTTCATTTCATTTGTTCTTTCATCCATTTGCCCAACTATTCATTCATTATATATTTATTGAGCATCTAGCAAATGCTCTAAAACTGTTTATGCCGTGGACTCCTTTGGCATCCACATGAAATCTGTGGAAGCTTTTTTCAGAATAATGGTTTTCAAAGTATTCAATAAAATACCCACCAAATTACAAAAAGGAAACCAATTGAATTGAAATGAAGTTCACCTTTGTGCCTGTGGCCAGATCCTGTGCTGGTGCTAGAATATAAAATAGCAAGGAAGGAACATTTCCCACCTGGAGCTTAGTAGAGGAGACAGCAAAGCGAAAGGTAATTTAAGGCTCTGATGGGAGAGGCAAAGAGAACTCTGGGAGCACACATGAGGGGATCAGCTCCATCTGGGATGGGTCAGAGGAAAAGACAATGATTCCTGGGTGTCTAAGAAGAGATGCAAAGGAAGTAAGCAGGAAAAAAGTGATAGAAAGATAGTTCTAGTGAGAAAGAAAAGAAAGTGCAAAGAGAGAGGGTGGGGATATTTCTAGAGCATAGAGGTCAAAGGACCTGGTCAGAGATGAGCTTATAACAAGACACTCCTACAAGAGTCTGATGCTATGCTGAATGGTTGTCTCTGTGAAGCAGCTTTTACCAGAAAAGACATGTGGCAGGACTGCAGTGATCTTGTCGAGTTTTGCTCCCTGTTGAATCTGCAGTCCTCAGCATAGTGCTGTGCTTCATAATAGTTACATGAAGGAAACGCTAGTGTTTGGGGTTTCAAGTTCCTAAGCCGGGGTGTTACAATATGTTTTGCATGGACTCCCAGCTATAGATCAGAGCATGCTCAGTTAGATGCTATGCCAGCATCTCCTACAGCTCTCATTCCCCTCCACCTCCATATTCCTGCTTCGAGTGACTGCCTCTCTCTTCCATCTTTAGTCTAAAAAAGTCAATTCCCCACTCATCTGATGGAGTAAGGCCCACAGGTATAGATGGAGCTCAGGTATTGAATGGGACCAAGTGAGAGGCTGAGTATGGGCACCTGTCTGCAGGGTCACCACACAGATTCAGGGCTTTTACCCCACTCCGCCATCAGGCTCCATGGAGCTATCCAGCAGCTGCAGACTTGGTCCCTTGATTTCCCATTCAGGTGCTACAGGCATGATCTAGATTTCCAGGGTTTCCTTGGTCTCCTCTACCAAAAAATCCTCAGAGTTCTCAGAAATGTGGCTTGTGATGTACCTTACACATAAACCTGTATCTGTCTCCCAATGTTCATGGAATGAGATGAGGATGGATAGAGCATCAAATGGGAACAGAGGTCCCAGATATTCCCAGAGACAAGAGAGTGATTAGTTAAGAGGTTAGAGCCAGAAGGCAGCTCAGAACCAACTCTGTCCCACCACTGAGGGCCATTTTGCCGTTGAAATGGGAGGGTTGAACTTGATCATGTCAACGGTAGCCCTAACTAGTAGTGTAGAAGTTAAGTTGTTTAACTTCTTGGGACTTAGCATTTTCATCTCTAAGATGAATACTTTGTAACATATGTCTTTGAAAGTCTTGGCTAAGCCTAAATTTGACTTCTGAATCATACCAGACTCTTTGCCTATACATGAATTTAATTCTCATTAAAATATAAAATGTATTTCTTTTTAAGAGAGATTGAAATATAGCTGAAATTTTAAAATTGATCCACTTCTTGTCATATGGACACTATTTTTATGGTTACTCTGTGATTCATGAGCCAATTTGCTGCACAAATCTCAGATGATGGGAGTGAATTATTCACATTTCATAGTGAAAACATAGTAGTTTTTCATTTCCCAAGTCAGTTAAAATATCTCCTAGATTCTGTGTTCCACATTTAAAAAAATCTAGTGAATACACACATTTTATCTGTTTGGGAATATGTTTGAGAACTTTGCATTGTGAGCCATGTGTTTGTGAGAAAGTAACTGAACTAGGTAAAATTCACATTCACAATCTCTGTTCCAGGAGCTAAGAAATGCCATTCTAAGTGATAGGAAAGCCTTGATGTTAGTAGCTTCCTGCCTTGGTTTAATCAGAGTCTCAACCCATCGGTTACCTTCACTGTGTCTGATCCTTCATTCCTAAAATGAGAGATAACCTATCTGACAGCCAGATAAAGAGGAATAAAGTTTGCAAAGCACTTAAGACATCTACAGAATGATTTGAAGAGAAAAAGATAATAATCCGTTGGATTATTCTTTGATGACATGGCAGATTGGCCTGGTGACATAATTTATAGGCCCCTTTCTTTGTCTACAATGGGCTCACAGGATCCATGATTGTGTTTCCTGGAAACTGTACTAATTTTTGGCATTTATCAGAAACTGACCAAGACTTTCATATTGAACAGAATATCAAATGAGGTCAGATAGATACCAAAGTTCTGCTTTGTTTTTTTTTTTCAGATAATACCACAGCACACAAAGTTTTTTTAAATGTCAAAACAATAAAGTACCTGTAAAGCAAAATTACAGTTTGAAAATTTTTTCCAAGAAGCCTTGCAGATGAGCATTGAAAGTGAGGAAGTCAAGCAGTTCTTTTGCAAGACAGCTTATAAAATATTAATGGGAAAAATGTATGTATTATAATTACACCAGGAGAGATCTTATGGAGAAAGGCATATAAGTATAGATTTCCAGAGTATAGAAGTCACCAAGTACAATCATGCAAAATTTCTAGAAGTTTCTAATTAGATTTTTTACTGTGGAATTTGCCTTTTCCTGAAGCAGGAAGCCTAGTTGTTTTACAATAGGATCTTTTGCCTCCTAACAACCTAGCAGACTACATGTGCCCTAAATAGTAAGGTTGTCTGCAGTTTCAATAAAATTTTCTCTGGAGTTATAATTCATGTTTCCCTGCAGTTATTTCTTTTATTGTCTGTTTATTCAAAATTTTGACCTAGCATTAAATTCTTGTGGATTTTATTTTTTGATGCATTAAGTTTAATTGGAGCACAGAACTTCCACTCTGAGGTTTTGGTATTAAAAATATCATTGGTCTTTAAGCTGAAAGGTTTGATGGAATATTAAATTTGATGAATCATAGCAAGTGTCTGTTTGTTAGCTTTTACAGACCACATTAAAGCATTCATTAATAAAGTCACACTACATTGCCTTGAGTAGGTCCTAAAAGGTTAACGACTTGATACAGGCTGGTGTTCTTAAGCTGTACTATTTGAGGGTGGCTTGTGGCAAACTTAGTTTACTTTGGAATTGGAATACAAAAGAAATCATTTATTTTCTATCTCAAAGTCTAGTAATTTCTTGCCCCTTTCCCTCCTCCTTTCTCTTCCTCAACTATCACCGAAAATTTTGTACTCTCAGATGTATGTGGTGTGAAGCCAGGAATTAATTAGCCGCAGGATACCCTTGGAGGGGCAGTGGCATCACCGGAGAGTTCACCCTCCTCACTGGCAGCTCTCGCAATGACCACCCAGCAAGCAGAAGGTGACTCCACCATGAACCACCCATTTTGGGAAAAAGAGTTGTTATTCAAGAAATATTGTTAACTGTTTTTCTTTCTCTGTTTATATGAGAGGCTCTCTTTTAGCACGCTTGTAATCCCAGTACTCGGGAGGCTGAGACCCGAGGATCTGGGTTCGCAGCCAGCCTCAGCTACTTAGTGAGGCCCTCCACAACTGAGTGAGACCCTGTCTCAAAACAAAAACAAAAAATAGGGCTGGGGGTATAGCTCGGAGGTAGAATGCCCCTGGGTTCAATCCCCAGTAGCACACAAAAAAAGACAAAAATATAGAAATATTTGCAGTGATTAAACAAAAATAACCTATACATCCCCTATTTTAATATCATTTATCCAGAGGACACTGAATTATGTATTTACTGACTACACGGATAACCACTAGATTCATGACTCAGAGATGCACATTCTCTGATTCTGTGGCTAGGAGCATTGAGATAAATA
This sequence comes from Glis glis, assembly GCA_004027185.1. Classification (NCBI taxonomy): domain Eukaryota; kingdom Metazoa; phylum Chordata; class Mammalia; order Rodentia; family Gliridae; genus Glis; species Glis glis. The sequence continues at coordinate 6,367 of PVJS01009703.1, forward strand.
ATAATATTTGAATTGTTTCCCCCAGAGAATTTCTGTGTCAAGTTTTTATTTTATTTGTCATAAACAGGGTTAGATTAAACCAGACTAGAATTGTGTGGCTATTTTAAAATTTGCTAGGTCATGCAATTCCCTAATATTACTCAAAAGCTTCTAATTCATGGAGTCTGTATCTTTCTCAGAAGAAACTCTTGATCAAGTCAAGTGTGAGGGTAATTTTTTCTTTCAAAGAGACCTGTCCAGTGCCTCAATGCTGTGGGGAGTTGTTAGTAAAATAAATGACTCACTTGGTTTATGTGGGAGACAAATCAAAGCATTTCCATGAGGTCACAGAGCTGACCTGCAGTAGTTTAACCATTTCCTGAGCACCCAGACAAACTGCTAGATTGGATGGGTGATAGTTCCCCTGTCAGTCTTGTGGAGAGAAAAATAAGTTTATGTAAAAGAGGCCATCAAGAGTTATATGGTTGCAATTGTTTCTAGTCTGAAACAACTTTGTACCTGTTTATTATTGTCAGTATCTTGTTACAGTCTTTTCAGAATCAATAAAAGCTAACCTCCCTTCATGGTTTCACTACTAAACCCTTCTGGAGGGATGTATAGTACTGAAAGTCAGGAATGACAGAATGGGGAAGGAGGTGGATATAAGGATGAGTAAAAGTTAAACCTACTTTATTTAACAACCCTTTTCTGAGAGGAAGTTGTTCAATTAATGTAAAACATATGGGAAAATGCTTGGAGTTTTTTTTTCTTAATGTGTGAGATAAACTTTTTCTTCAAAGGTAAAAAAAAAAACAGTGAACACATAAAGTAGGGATATTTTCCTGTTGATTAAGAAAGGCTATTTTCAGAAGATTTCTTACTTTCAACTTTTCCACACTTCAAGGAAGTTCAAGCTGTCAGTTATTGTCATGTGAGGTTCAATTGATTCTATTTAATAGTAGATATTACATTTTTTTTTTTTTGCGGTACCGGGGATTGAACGCAGGGGCGTTCTACCTCCGCGCTACGCCCCCAGCCCTATTTTTTATACTTTATTTTGAAACCGGGTCTCACGAAGTTGCAGGAGGCCTCACTAAGGAGAGAGAGAGAGAGAGGCAGAGAGAGAGAGAGAGAGAGAGAGAGAGAGAGAGAGCAAGAGAGCTGAGGCTGGCTGCGAACCCTGATCCTCCGGTCTCTGCCTCCCAAAGTACTGGGATTACAAGCGTGCACCACCACGCCCGGCTTAGATATTACATTTAATGAACAGGTGGTTTTAGTAAAATTAGTTTAAAAAACACAATCATTTGCATTTCCCCCCTTCTCCATATTGCATCATTCATTCATGTCTATTTCAGGCATGACCGTGGTAGACAGTACCTGATGATTTGAATTCCCAGAAGTAGCTCTCACCAGCTTTGGAGTTTGGGGGCTGGACCACATTTCTGCCATAACTGAGGTGTGCTGGTAAATGCTTCACATCCAACTCCTGGGGGTGGGAATAGAGAGTACAAATATTTGACAAAGTCTCAGGTTTAAATATTCCCATTGTGGCTAATTTGAAGCTACCAATTTTCTGCTGCTGAAGGAGATGTTGAGAGGAGGTATTTGCAACTGGCTTTTGCCAACCAGTTATGAGTTGGCTTAGCACATTATCCACCCATCCCATTCACAGGATTATGATTCTATGACAATTTAACAGATTGGAAAAGGAGAGCTCTCTCAGTTTTATTTGTTTGCCTATGTATTTATTTTACCCAAAAGCTATGAAAACAATTGTATCTAAGACTAGAAACATTGCCCCTGGGTATCAATATGTGATGACCTTATACAAACATTACAAGAAGCCAGTTCTGGCACACTGCATTTTCCAAAAACTCTTGGTTAAAAGTTACGGGTGTGGTGGCGCACACTTGTAATCCCAGTACTTTGGGAGGTGGAGACCGGAGGATCCGGGTTCGCAGCCAGCCTCAGCTCTCTCCCTTTCTCTCTGTCTCTGTCTCTCTCTCTCTCTCTCCTTAGTGAGGCCCTCCGCAACTTCGTGAGACCCGGTTTCAAAATAAAGTATAAAAAATAGGGCAGGGGGCGTAGCGCGGAGGTAGAACGCCCCTGTGTTCAATCCCTGGTACCGCAAAAAAAAAAAAAAGTTACCTTTATTATTTCCCCTTTCGGCTTTATTGAAGTATGATTGACAAAAATTATATATATTTATATATACAATGTGATGTTTTGATATACATATATTGTGAAATGATTGTTACAATCTAGCTAATTAACATATCCTTCACCTCACAAATTTACCGTGTGTGTGTGTGTGTGTGTGTGTGTGTGTGTGTGTGTGTACACAGTAGATTGTACGTACCATTCTATATATCAGGTCTCCAGTCATTACTCATCTTACAGCTAAAGGTTTGTGCCCTTTTACCAGTATCTCCTTAGTCCCCCACCCCTCAGCCCCTGGTAACCACCATTGTACTCTCTCTTGCTATGCATTTGAGGGTTTTTTGATTCCCCATATAAATGAAATCGTGAGGTCTTTCTGTGTCTGGCTTATATCACTTAGCAAAATGTCTTCACCGGGTCACCTATGTTATTGAAAGTGGCAGGATTTCCTTCTTTTAAGGCTGAGTAAGAGTATATGGTAAATTATAATGGACAATCTAGCTCTATAATTGTAAAAAGTTTATTTATTTATTTTTGGTACAAGGGATTGAACCCAGGGCTGTTCTATCTCTGAGCTACACCCCCAGACCTTTTTAGTTTTTATTTTGAAATAGGGTCTCGCTAAGTTGCTGAGGACCTAACTAGGTTGCTGAGGCTGGTTTCAACTCTGCAATCCTCCTGTCTCAGCCTCCTAACTGGGATTGCAGGCATGTGCCACCATGCTCAGAAAAAGTTTATTTTTAAAGATATGGTCTCATTATTGGAATCAGAGTCTCTGTAGAATAGGGCAGCTTTGAAGGACCCATTCATAGGGTCAGTAAAAAATGATGGGCCACTGAACTCTCTTAAGAAACAGGAAGAATGGAGTCCATCACATACATTCAGTCGCTGTTATCTCTGAGGTCCTTTAAGAGAAGTGATGCAGAGTAAGCCTTATCATCTGCAGCTGTTCAGGAGGAATGCCTGCAATCTGAGCAGCATGGTTTTGAAGACAGTGGATTTATGAGATGCAGGAAGCCAAATGTGCGATCACTTGGACCAGAGTCTGTTAAGTGTCATGTTGCTATTTCTCCCCCTTTCTTCCCCATGTGAGGTCATGTCTCGAATATGAACGTCATCCAGAGGTTACTCAGGTGATCGGGGCCATCCCTGGTATGCAGTTGTGCAAGACTTGACCTTGAAGGACAGATGGCATCGGGAGGAATTCTTTTATACCTTGTGTTGGCCAAGGCTCAGTTTCTGACATTTCTGTATACAGACAACAAAAGGCTTTCACTGTGAGCTGCTTTCTGATGTGTGTTTAAAACCAACTAAGATGCATTAAAAGGGCGAAGAAGCAGAAATCTGCTCACTGTGCTCTGTGAAGAATTAAATAAAATTTTGATGGAAGTAGATGGAAAGAGAATTAGATTTTTAAAAATATACGTTCTCCTGTAAAAAATAGATATAATATTTATTTCAGGTTAATTTTTCAGTCATCCCAATATACATTATGCTCTATATTTCCTTTAAAAATAAATACTTTGAGTAAAATGTGTAATATAAGTTAATATTTAACTGAGTTTGATCTTTCTCTCTTATTTAATAATGTGATTCTTACTAGCCCAAACCTTTCCTTGGTAAAGTTTAATGTCACTGGGACATGGCACGTTTTCATGGAGTCCCTTCTAAATTTTTTCTTCTTCAACTAGAATTCTTTTGCAGACCGCTTTCTAGTGTTACCAAGATTCTTTGAAGTATTATCTGACTTCAGAACTAAGGCTTAATCATATCCTCTTCAGGAGATTTAAAATAACTGATAGCTTTTTAATTTAGTACTTTATTCTACCATATGTCCACTTCAGTCCTCTTGGCCCAGCATATTTCTGAAAAGAGCAAGACAAAATTTTTGATAGTTGGCAGTTAGTTTGATTACACAGAGGCCATGTGCTCAAAATGAAAGATATAACAATAGCTAACATTTCTTTTTTCTTTCTTCTTTTTTTGTATTGGGAATAGAACCTAGGGGCATTGTACCTCCGAGGTATACCCCCAGCCCCCTTTTTAATTTTTTATTTTGAAACAGGATCTTGCTAAATTGCTGAGGCTGGCCTCGAACCTATAATCCTCCTGTCTTGGCCTCCCAGGTACTGGGTGACAGGTGTGTGCCACCATGTCCAGGTAATAGTTAACATTTCTTGAATGTTTTTATGTCCCAGGCATTATTCTAAATGTGTCATGTACATTGTTCACTTGTCTTCACAACACTCTGGAGGAGATTGGTCATATTGTTATGATCATCCCCATCTTCCAGATGAGGAAGCTGAGGCTGAGGGAGACCATAGAACTTTTCTGAGGTCACAGGGCAAATCATGAAGCCAGGATCTGAACTCAGGCACTCTGGCTGGAGAGTCCATATTTTTATCCACTATGCCATGCTTCACAGAGTAGGCTCACAATTTGTTTTGAACCTATATTCAAGGCAGTGTATGGGGTGGAAAGAAGACTGGACAAAGGGTTAGGAGATGGGCTTTTAACATGCTTTTTCTACTAATTAGTTGTGAAAACTTGGATAAGTCAAACTTTCTAAAAGAAGCCAGGCAAAAATTCATTATATTAAGTCTTTTTGTAAGCATCTTCTTTATTTTACATAATACCATATCTCTGAGTTGGGGGCCATTTAGCAGAGGCATTAGGATCAATACTGAATACAGGTTCTGGGACCAGACCTCGTAGTTGACACAGGATTCCAAGCAGGTCTTCCAGGCTGAGTCCTTTAGCTGTCTCTTACCAATGGGAGATAGGGGTGGGTCAATCACTCACCCTGCCTGAGCCTCATATCTGCATCTGTAAAAAGCAGACTATAAAAAGTATTGACCTCAGGGGGTTGTTGAGGACAGATAACAGTACACTTGAAGCGTTTAACACAGCGTATGATGCTTCCCTGTGAGATCCTCTGAGGTCACTATCATTATTCTCATTGTACAATGAATATACTGAGGCCTAAGGAAGTTGAATAACTTGCCTGAAGACATTCATCTTGTTTGTGATGGAGTCTGCATTCTAACCCAGGCAGATGTACATGTAACCAATACACCATTTTTCTCCCAGGACTGAATGATATATATTATCTATAGCTTAGACTGAGCTAACAGTCCCTTTTCAGGATATCCTCCACCTTCCCACAGTTCAGCAGCCAAAGGATTAAACTAGTACCTGCAAAAGACTTCCAGACCCACAATCCCTTGTGATTGGATAGGATTCAACTCTATTCTGATTGGTCAGTGCTATACACATAGCCATTACCAAGCCTTGGTTTCCTTTACTGGAAAACAAAGGAGGGAAAAGGAATTCCCTCCCAAGTCTCCATGTAACTTTCAGGTCCTGCAGGCCTCCTAGACATCCACTCTCCCAGTCCTGTCCGACTTCACACATGCCCACAAAGATAAACTTGCTTTACTAAAAGTGAGCTTCTAATTTAGCAAGAATATTGGGAGTTAAAGTTACACAAAGCAACTACTGGTTGGACTGGCCTTAGCATATACTCAAACTCAATTAGGTAATATGTCAAGTGATTAAGAAAATCAAGTGCTGTGTCCAGGAAAGCAGAGCATGGACAGACAGGAATAATGTTGTGTGTCCTTAGGACACACATTATAACACAAGAGTGGTGGTGCCCAGATCTCACCACATGTCAAATGGGAATTTATTTTTCAGAACTCTCTAGCCTTTGAAACTTTGAAACTCTCTAGCCTCTCTAGTGCACCATCTAAAGAGGGATATATAGCCATCTGTGACTGTGGTTGCACCAGATTCTCTGAAAATGCTTTTTCTTCTTAGTCAACAGCCAAGGTATTGAATTTTGGGAAGAGTAGGAGTTCTATATATTGACACTTTTCTATTTTCTCAAAGCTCCCAAAGTGCCTTATCGCTTCCTTAATCGATTCTAAAAGACACATGACTTCCATCTATTTAGGCTCCCTTTGACTAAGAACACTAGCAATAGAAGTTACCAATGGGCATCTCTGTGTGGGCATCTTCCACCCAAACACTCCTTCACAATGCTGCTGCTCTGAGCCAGAGCCCCTGGAAACACAGCTCTTTTGTAAAATTCTTCAGGTTCCTAGTTATTTCCAGCACAGTTTCTTCATCCCTGGACATCTCTGGGCAAAGCCAGAGAGCTGCACAATTGCTGTATGAGGCAGACCTGCAGGCTCAGAGGAACACCACCCTAGCTCCCCTTCAGGACCTGTGTAATTTATTTCTAACCGAAGCTCTAGCCTGAGTTCACTGTTAATCTTGTCTTTCGGGCATTCTGCTCATCCCTTTATGCTGTGTGTTGGGTTTGGTGGGGGAAAGAGATTTCCCAGAGAAGGACACCTTTAGCAAGGCAAGGTCCTTTGGATGTGCTGAAGATTCTCATCTTGACCGAAGTTATCCAGTTTTAAATCCCAACTTTTATCTTGTGATGTTTAAGAAAGATGGCAAAATAATGCAGGCTGGTAAATAAATGTTATACATATGCTGAAATATCAAAGTGGCTTTTTGCCATTGATAATGTAGGACAATGTACCATAATACCATTTAATTTGCACCAGTAGGTGAGAGCCCCAAATCCTTCATTACGATGCTAAATCTGATTTTTGTTTGTGACCAGCATGAATGCTGACCTCTGCCCTTTGAATGATCTTTCCGTCTCTCAGAAAGTTCATGAAAAGGTCATGGAGCTGTGCTGACTTCCTCTGTGTGCGCATGGACGTGTCTTTGCTATTGATCTGGGGAAAGACCATTTGGCTGTTTTGTTCACTTGATTTTTAATGGAAACCTGATCGGTAATTATAGAAGTTTTCTACCGGAATTCACACCTGAGTAAGTGCAGAAAGCAAACCTCATTTCATGCTGGTTATTTAACCTCAGCCATCACTCCCAATTAAAGACATTTCTTGGACCCTTAACAAAGCAAAATATGGCACTTACTGGTCACAAGTTCAAAGCAGGAGAGAGGGAGAAAAACGGCTTAATAGCTGGAAATAAAAACATCAGTGAATTTTTCTTATGGATTCCTTCATGTCAAATTCATATCATGAGTGACTCTGAGTTTTCCCTTTAGATCATCTTGGCATGATCGAGGAGCAAAAATAAAAATGATTTCTAGTATATTCTTGAGGTGATTCCTTCTTTAGATGCTGCCTGTCACCGTAAAAGGGGTTATGAATCTTGGGAAACCTGCTCTTCTGTCAGCAGCATAGGCACCGGTTTTCAAATCAGACTGCGGTAACTGGTGCAGTTGGAGGGCTTTAAATCTCTACTAGAAAACTATTGCCATTTACAAACAACAAGGATTGTACGGAAATGGTGAAAAATGCACTGGCGTCATATTTAGAATGATTGTGTGGGGAGGATATAACAATACTTTTCAAGACTGTAAGCAATACGTATATTCATATCTCGTGCTATTTATCTTGTAGATATACAGCGCTGGAAATTCTCAGCTGCTGGCTGTTAGGCTCGTAGCATTGAGAGGGAAAGATCCTCAGCTTTGTCACTGCCGTATATCACTGCAACTGTGCCCTTTGATTACACCGGGGCGCCACCAGTCATTAATAACAGCGAAAGCTTTTTGTCTGGCAAATGCATCGTTGTACGGTTCTCTCTTAACACCTCGGCATCTTGATTTGGTAGCAAAGGTAAATTAAAGAGGAAGCTTGTTTATTTTACAGCCACGCTTGTGAAAATAGAGATGGCCTTTCCAGAATGGTTCAAGAAAATGGATTTTTCCTTTGCCTTATAAACTTGAAACATTTTCATATTTTGCATTTGCTCAAGGGAATCCTGTCATTGAGCCTCACTTGGACAAGCAGTATGAGCACAAGGTAATTATGATTTTAGTTCCATTGCTGTCACATTCATCTGGCTACCAGAGGGTGACAAACCAAGCTCTCATCCAAGACAACAATTGCTATGTAGACTTATAAATGTGGGTGGGGCCATGGTTGAAGATTTCTTGAAGAGCATAATGTGAATGGAATTTGCAAAGTGGAATGCTTTCCAATGTATAAAAAATAACATGGTCAAATTTGATGCTTACTGAGGGGAGGGTGTTGCTCTGAAAGGTTGTTGCCAACAACTTGTGTTCCAGGCAGTGGTGTCTTCCCATCAAAAGTCACCCCAAAGTCAACCAATGACTGGAAGCTTCATTCATACTAAACAACTAACAAGAAATGGGTTTATGAATGCCATTTCCTTACGTCAAATGAGGTTATTTTGTGTGTGTGTGTGTATGTGTGTGTGTGTGTGTGTGTGTGTGTGTGTGTGTGTGACTGTGGATTGAACCAAGGGGTGCTCTACCTCCGAGCTACATTCCCAGCCCTATTTTGTTTTTTATTTTGAAACAGGGTCTCACTAAGTTGCTGAAGTTGGCCTCAAACTTGCAATCCTCCTGTCTCAGCCTCCCAAGTACTGGGATTACAGGTGCGTGCCACCACACTCTGCTTTGTTATGTTTGTAAAGGTAAGGCGTAATGGTCACACTCTGTCAACTTGACCTCCCTTTCATTTCTGTTGCCACTAGAATCTGTTAGGATCATCATTTGTTGCCTAAGCTATTATAACAGCCTCTTCCATTGTTTTCTTACTTCTACTCCAGCTTTCCTTAATTCAGAGTTGTTCAAAGTATGAGATTTTCACAACCCATTAGTGAATGGTGAAATCAAGGGGTGTGTCCTCATCAATGTTATAAAAAAGAGAGAATAGGATGGGATGAAGCATATTGCAGTGCATTACAGAGGACGCGCGAGTATCGTTGCCCGAAACCCTTTCCTTCAGTTGAGTGTGTGTGCATGTGTGTTGCATGCTCTCACTAGTTCTAGATTTAAAAAAAAGCTTCTTGTCCACAAAATTTAAAACCTCTGCTCTATTCTATTGTTTCCAAAAGTGTAAGATGCTTCCATGAAACTTAGCCTCCTAACATTGGATCAGATGATGATAAAGTTATTGTGTTTTTAGTTCTTCATCCAATTTATCTAATTGGGTCAAGAAGAAAGTCCCATGTTGGTTTTAGTATACCTTTAACACACATCTGAAACTTGCTAAGTTCCTTTTTTTTTAAAATTTGGTCCACTTTTATCATAATAATAATAGTCCCCAGGCTTAAAGTTCTTGACAAGAAAAATACCTGGATCCAGTTTTGTAATATTTCTTGTTAATATTGCTTTCATTGTGTTCATTTTTAAGGAAAATGACACTCACTTGCCACCGATGTTTGTTATATAAATTTTATTTTTAGATAATTTGACAAAAAAGGCAGTCAATTTAAAGAAAATAGAAAGGAATTTAGAGTACAAGAATACATTGCTAGGGCAAAAAATAGTGATTGGTCTATGCAAATTACTAAAGTTTTTACTAAGTTTGAGACAAGACTATTAATCTATTTTTAAAACTAATGCCAGAAAAAGCTTTTTAAGAAACAAATCGAATCCCATCATCGCCTCTACATAAAATCCCTCAGCAGTGTTCCACTGTCTATAAGATCTGATGCCTCGCTCCTTTTCCAAACTTACCTCCTTCTCAAACCCTCCTCACCTCCATTCTGCCCCTCTGCTGAAGTGCTAGCCCCTTCTCCTGAGTTCTTCCTCCCTTCTCCAAACAGCTCAAGTGTGGACACTGCAGGCTGGGCAGGCAGGCGCTCTAGGCTCTATGCTCCAGCAGCTCCTCGTTCATACCACTGTGATGCCATTTGTTACAATGACCTCTAAATCTTGTTTTTCTTCTTCACATTGTTATTTGCCTTAAAGCACAAAGCACCTAATTCCTCCTTATTTCTTAAAGGCCTGAGATAGTTCTTGGTGTGTACATGCATTGGGCACACACAAATATTTGAAAATGAATGAATTCCTCATAATGGAAGATATACTTGGCTCGAGACCAGAACCAGGCATAATTTAGGAGCAAATTGCAAATCCTGAATTTGCTTCATCAGCACCAAGCAGGCCAAAGGGGATTTGAAATTATTAACAACAATTATTACTATAATAATACTGCCCAGCATTTAGTAAGTGCTTACCCAGTGTATGGCCTTCTCTATGCGTTATCTCATTTACTCCTTATAACCTCCCCATGAGGAAGGACTGAGCATTTCCCTCTATGTGGAAATCAAGACTCAGTGAGGCTGAGCTATTTGTTTAAAGTCAACAGTGGTGGAATTAGGCCGCAGAGCCAGTGCTGTTGGCCACGAGGCTGAGTGAGAAGGGTGATCCGTGCCCTTCCACTCCCCGGGGAGAATAGGATTGGCGTTGAGAATCAGTTCCCTCCAACTCTGCCCCTCTCAGTCCCGGCCATGCTTGTGTCTGTAGAGAACAGCTCTGGCATCTTTGCTCCACCCAGGAGCTTCCCTTCCCCAGCACTCTGCCTTGCTGGCAGTAATTCCCTAGACTTGACTCTCCCTCACTGGTCCAGCCACAGGCTTCTCTCATAACTGTCTGGCCCAGAAAAGCAGAATATTGTCCTAGTTCTTACCCAGCAAGGCTCAGCTATGTGACTCAAGGGTTTTATTTCAGGCAAAAGACTTAACTTCTCTGTGCTTTGGTCTCTTCAAGACTAAACGAGTGATTTCAGAAGTGCTTAGAACCATACCTGGCACATAGTAAATACGAATGTCATGTGCAAATCCTTGGGTTCATGCCATTCCCTGCTGCTCCAGGTAAACACTCACTCAATCAAGTCCCATCAATTCTCTGCTTTTTTTAGATGCACCATAGAGGCTGCCACCCACTTGAATATCTATCTTTATCAGAACACTGCCTTCCTTCTGATGGGTTCTAAATTACTCCATTCTTTGTGTGTGTGTGTGTGGGGGGGTACTGGGGATTGAACCCAGAGGCATTCTACCTTTATGCCACACCCCCAGCCCTTTTGATTTTTTTGTTTTGAAATTGGGTCTCACTAGGTTGCTGAGAGTCTTGTTAAATTGCTGAGGCTGGTCTAGAACCTGCAATCCTCCTGTCTCAGCCTTCCAGGTACTCAAATTACAGGCAGGTGTCACTATGCCCAGCTACTTACATTCTTAAACAATACTTGCTTTGGGACTAGTACTGTGCTAAGTGTTATGGAACAAAAAACAGATGGATGTATAGACTTTGTCTTTAGGGGTCTTAAGATTGACCAAAAAACAAAATAAAACTGAAAACATTGTCTCTGTTCTGTGGTGGGCTGGGAGTCTGCTACAGGGAAGGAGAATAAATCTGAGGATGTGAAGTGGGGAAGGGCCCAAGGGTTCCACAGAAAGTCTACAGGCTGGCCCCTTCCTGACAGAGGTAGCACTTTAACGTGCCCAATGCTAGAGGTGTGACAAACTCACAAAGGACCTGGGTAGGGAACTCTCCAGAGGTCCTGGGCTTGCAGCAGGGACCCTGTGGGATGGTGGCAGTTGTTGGGACCAAGTAAGATGCTTTGGCATAGATCCCAGAGCTCTGCTCAGGTCCACAGAGACTGGTGTTTCCCAGCATCCCTCTGCCTGTCGGTTACTGTTCTGCCTGCTTGGTCCCCATGCTGAACTGTTAGGTCAGTCCCTGGGAAGGCAGTGGCAGGAAGTAGGAAGGGGTTAAAGGGTCCCATCCAATCAGTGATGAACCCTGGACTGTGATCCTTGTGAAGACCCCCAAGAAGAAACTAGATATCAGGATAGAAGGTCATCAGAGAACTGGCCATGTGGGGTGGGACTTACTTGGGTCAAGAAGAGGCAGCTCAGGGATCAGGAGGCACCTGAGTTTCAATTTGCTCCGAGGCCCAGCAATACTAGAATTGCCACCAGTTCTGGTCCCACACCTGCTGGAGAAGCCCCCCCAGTTCCCCATATGAGAGATGGTGCTCATTGGCGCCCAGTGTGGTGAGGCTGGTCCAAAGGAGGCACGAGCAGGAAAGGGCATTTTTGGTTCTATCAAGGAGAAACAGCATACCCCCTAATGGGATTTACAGTAGAATTCTACATGAGAACAATATAAGCTTTCCAAACCCAGGGGTCTAGATGCTTTAAAGCAGTGATTTCTCCTTGGAGAGGACAGAGAGAGAGTGACAATAAGGTAGACCTGGTGAGATGTAGGTATTGACATGATTTGGGGAGGTAGAGTCAGGACAGGAATGCAACCCCTGTTGATTGAAAGGAAGGAGCAAAGATATAGGAGCGAGAAAGCACAAGGAGAAGGTGAGAAATTTAGGACAATTTTGGCTTAGAAGCTGGGAAATTTGGACAGTAAAGTTGGTATTGTCATTAGAATAATCACATTGATCTTCTCATTATGGAAGCAATATTAACCTGTCCCTAATCACTAGAGGAATTCATTGCTTTTGTATCCCTTTTTTTTTTTTTGGTGGTACTGGGGATGGAACCCAGAGGTATTCTACCTCCTAGCTACACCCCCAGTCCTATTTTATTCTTTTATTTTGAAACAGGGTCTCACTAAGTTGCAGATGGCCTCACTACGTTGCTGAGGCTGGCTGTGAACTTGCGATCTTCCTGTCTCAGCCTCCCAAGTACTGGGATTACAAGCGTGCACCACCACGCCTGGTTCCTTTTATTCTTTTTTATACTTTTATTGGTGCACTTTAATTATGCATTATAGTGAGGCTCAAAGTCATACAAAATTACATGCACACAGCACTTGGTATATATTCCACCCACTCTCTCCTCCTCCCTTCCCATACATGTTAGAGATTTTGGTAGTGATACCTTCATATATGGACATATTATTTGAACTATTTCCCTCCTCAGTCCTCTCTTTCTCCATCCTCACAACCCTCCCTCTATCCTCTTCCACTATTTTACTGGTCTTTCTCCTTATGTATCTGAAGTCCCTTTTGTTTCCTATTTTCTCTTTTGTTTCCAAATCTGAGAGATAACATATGACCCTTGGCTTTCTGAGACTGGCTTATCTCACTTAGTATAATATTCTCTAGTTCCATTCATATTCTTGCAAATGACATAATTTTGTTCTTCCTTATGGCTGAGTATAATTCCATTGTGTGTATATATCATATTTTTTATCCATTCATCTGTTGATAGTCTCCTAGTTCGGTTCTATAATTTGAATAAATGGAATGGCATCAAATTACATATCCCTTTTTGACACTAGTTGTTTGTCAGTAATGGAGACTCAGTGTGCCACTGGTCCCCAGTGGCAGAGGAAGCAGGGTGGTAGTGGCAGGGGCAGATATCAGAGCTGATGGGGGATGATCAACTTTGAAAAGGTAATTACCCCCACCATCCATAGATGACACTTGGTCAATTCCTGCTCCCAAGAAGAACAGCTATTAGATGCTAGAACACAGTTTGGATCAGACATGAGGGCTGCATTAATAATATTTAAGATATCTTCTGGGTTCAGATTCCAGGGCTCTTTTCTACTTGCTTGCTCATGCTGACAACATCTCCAAAAGTGTAATATTTAAAGGAGTTAGAAATATTGCCACTGAACTAGAAGAGCAGCTACTTACTACTTTTCCATCTCACAATAAAATATTGGGACAAGCCACGTTGGGACAAATTATAAATCATTCCAATATCTATGTATTACATATTTTCTATGTGCAAAAAAATGTATCGTGCCAAGACAGCATGTGATATAAACGAGTATGATGTGGTCCCTTACCTTGAAGAACTCACAATCTAGTGGGAGTCACACTTGAACACCCAAGTGTAATATAGTGGTTGAGATGTGGGCTTTAGACTGTTGTATTGGTAAATATTTAGCAACAGGTGATCTGGAACACATGTGTACCAGCTTATAGCTTATGCCTATTTCTGTGGTGTAAATACTCTCACTATAGTTTATTTCAAGCTACCAACGTGATGTCACTGAATGCAGAATTGGAAATAGATGCTAACAATGGACTCTAAAGCCTGTAGGAGCTGGCTCTAGAGATAATCTGTCTGGTCGAAAATCTTAGCTCTGGCTTGTACTAGTGTACAAAATGTACCAGTAGCCTAACTCCATTAGGTTCAGGGTGTTTATCTGGAAAGTGGGTGATAGTGGCGCAAGTGTCATAGAATCATTACAGGGCTCTATAAGGCAAATAACATAATGCATTTAGAATTATCTCTGTATGTTCTCAATAAGTGTAAACTTAATGGTTATAATTAAATACAGGATGGAGAGGTGGCTTTCAGGTGGGGTATTCTAGGATTTAAGAAAGAGCTAAAATTTTTCTATAAGTGGGGATGTGGCAGTTGTGGCTAGAGGTTGTCTCCCATCGCAAGAGTTGGGGACAGTGTGACAAACTAGGCAGGTAAGGAAGCACCAATCATGTTCTTAAAATTCTGTATAGTTCAGGTTGGCTGGTATATAGGTTGCCTTCTGAGAAGCAAAGGGAATATGGGCTTGGAAATTAGGCTGAGCCATGTTGAGGGGTCTTATGTGCCAGAAACTCAGGTTTACTTTAGGGGGCAGTGAGGAGCCACTGACTTGAAGTCAGAAGAGTGACTAGGACCTGGGATTCCCAATACTACTTCTTCAAACTAAGGGTGACAGGGATGTGGAAGTGATGTGAGGTAACTGCTTCAAATCACCTCTTGGGAATGCATCCTTCTGCTATCATTAAAACTTTGAATCTCACTATAATGTATAATTACATTGTCCCAATACAATTTTAAAAAATGAAAATAAAACAATTATTACCTGGCTCCAGCCAAGTCTGGCTTACAACTGAAGACCATGCAAGCAGACGATGGGGTTCAATATGTGGTTTGGTATTCCATCTGGAAATAGGACAGGGCCAATGATGGTTTTCGGTTGGGTGTATCTTCTTACTCCCATTGGTGAAATTTACTTCAAGTAGGTGTTACAGGGATGTATGATCTCACCAAGAGGAGTCTGCAGTTCACAGAATCACTAATACAAAATAAATTGCTGCCCTTTAGAAATGACTTGCAAATAGAACTTCCTCCAATATTGCAGCATAGGAAGAGTGTGGCTTTCTACAGAGTTGATTGAGAGAAAAATTGCCCACTTGATATTGTTTTCCAGAATGTTACCTCTTTAGAAAACACTTTATTTCAAAATGGTTCATTTGCTCTGGATCTAATTTCTATCACTCCAGGCTTTGTTTTGTAAACAGTGTTCAAAGAGCCAAGGTTTGTTTAACAGTTTGAAAATTGCCCCATATCACACTAATTTTAACATGTGTATAGTGCTCACCGGCCCACTGGCATACATAGTCTACTTTCATCCTCCCAGTAGCCTGTGAGATGTGAATCAGAGGATCGTAGAGTTGGAAGGGACCTGTGAGATCAAGTTAAAAGTATTCAATCTTCATATGATTCATTCACTCATTCATTCAACAAATATTTGTTATATGGGTACTTGACAGGAACTATTCCAGGATTACCCATGGTGAACTAGAGAGGAGGTTCCTGTTCTCAAGGAATCTACATTCTCAATGGGAGGCAGACAATAAACAAATAAATTATCCAGATGATTAAAGTTTGTGATGCTCTGAAGGGAATAAATAGGGTTCTGTGGTAGTGAGGATTTGGGTGGAAAATTGTACTTTAGATATCATTGTCAGGAGGAACTGAGACTCCAATAATAAGAAGAAACCAGTCATTGAAGACCTCGGAGCAGAGCATTTTAGGTAGAAAGAACCCCAAGTGCAGAGGCCAAGAGTGAGCTTGGCACTGTAAGGTGGCCAGACTGAAATGAGCAAAGGAAATAGCAGTACCAGATGACATAGGAGACACAGACAAAGACCATATCCTTTGAGGACTTTGAATTTCTGCCTGAGCCACTGAAGGGTTTTAAGTAGAGGAGGGATATGCATTCACCTCTTCCTTCTAGGTTACTCACATGCAAGATGACGATGGACCTCTGAAAGTCACCTAATATTCAACCTAGGGATCTCCATGGCTGACCAAGTGGATGTGTCATTTATTTTGATGACTATCTGAAAATAGTGTCTGGCCCCATTCAAGTCTTTTGACAGATATTCAAAGGCACTATTTGGGTCAAGGAGCAAAGAATATATTCATGTCCTCATTTTCCCACATTAGCATTGCTCTTAGAATATGTATTTTCTCTCATACATAGATGTGCATAGACATTGGACTATAACTTTGAAGGCAATGCCTGTAATGATTAGTATGTCATTTCAAGCCCCAGTTTAGCATAAAGTTCCATAACTATTCATCATGTATCTGACTTCTGGACTCAGAAGTCATTCACATAGAAAAGGCTGGCTAACAGGTCCTTGAGCAGGTTTATAGGGCCATGAGGAATGCCCAGCCTCTCCATCCCCTTAAAAGTGTCCCAAGTGCATGGCCACTGGTTGCCCTCCATGCACAGGCTAACCCAGGACTAGACCAAGAAACCCAAGTGAACTGGGACATCGACAAAGTATTTCCACTTTCTAGGCTTCTGGTTCTTGTGTCATCCGCCCACCAATCTATCCATGTAGCACACACTTACTGCTTCTGATTTCAGTTATTCTAAAATCCCTTTCATTTAGCTGGGCATGGTGGTACATGCTTGTAATCCCAATACTTGGGAGGCTGAGACAGGAGGATCTTATGTTTGAGGACAGCCTCAGCAAGTAGTGAGACTTTCATCAACCTAGTGAGACCCTGCTTCAAACTAAACATAAAAATAGGGCATGGGAGGCTGGGCGTGGTGGCGCATGCTTGTAATCCCAGTACTTTGGGAGGCGGAGAGCAGAGGATCCGGGTTCGCGGCCAGCCTCAGCTCTCTCTCTCTCTCTTTCTCTCCCTCTCTCTCTCTCTCTACTTAGTGAGGCCCTCAGCAACTTTGTGAGACCCGGTTTAAAAATAAAGTATAAAAAATAGGGCCGGGGGTGTAGCGCGGAGGTAGAATGCCCCTGGGTTCAATCCCCGGTACCGAAAAAAAATAAATAAATAAAATAGGGCATGGGGTATAGCTCAAAGGTAGAATGCCCCTGGGCTCAATCCCTAGTGCCACACACAAAACATTTTTTTTTTCATTTGCATCGTATCTGAAAAAGAAAAGCCTTTGGAAAGTTACAAAGAAAGATCGACCGTGAACAGGCAGACTTATACACCACAAACCCTCAGGCCAAACTGCTTCTGTAAGAGACAAGTCATAGAGGTAGCTCGGTTACCACCAAGGGGTGACATGCTGAGGGATGAGGCCCCTTTCCATGTTTCAGTAGTTACAATATCCGTCTTAACACGGCTTATGCTTTGGTATTAAAAACAGAATTTGTATGAGACTGAAAAGTGGTCTTGGCTAACGTGTGGGGAATACAGTCATCAAGGTAATTTATTTTTCTTTAAAAAATACATCTTAATGTATTTCTTGATGTTCCTTGGTTTCTTGTCCAAATGATATCCCAGGACACACTGGCTTCGTGGTCATTACCGGCTCCCAGGTGGTGACTTGTAATGATTTTCAGGCTTGGGTGGGGGAGGAAGAGATCAGCCAGTGTGTTATCGGGCAGCAGGGAAATACTTTTCACAAATGCATGGCCTCTTGAAAGTTTGGTTTCCCATCACCATTTATATTCCTGAGGAATAGACGTGTCTCTCACTCTGCAGCAGTGTTTCATGACATTTGGATTTACAATGTTCAAGTTGAAGTCTCTAGCCCCTTGCAGTCTGTCAAAAACAGCTTCTTTGTCCATTTGTTTTTGTCTTCCACACCCAGTCTGAATATCTTTTGTAAATTTATACTTGACAACCCTCGTATTTCAGTAGCTGGCTTCGGTTTCACAATCTACCTTGCTTGCTTGGTTACATTAGCTGAAACAACAAATTTAATCCATGATGTCAATAGTAAATTATAGCAGAGAAGTAATATATGTCTGACATCATAAAGGTCAAGGCTGTGGTAAAAACACCGCAAATTCTGGAGCCATTGTGTTTGATCAAGCAGTGGGCTTTTGCTAAACACTAATATTATGAAAATCAGATTATCTCTAAAAGCTGCATTTGGCTAATCTTATTTTTTTAATATCTTTTTTTTAATGGAAAATTTCTAAAAGCAGAAAGCTCTTCGACTCTATACTGCACTGTGGATTTTGCTCCCATGGACATTGGCTGTGTAATTATATTTTATATTTGGTAGTGGATAAATAATTAAAACGAGAATTACTTTCCTGAAAAGATTCATTTAGAGCACACATTTTCTATTACCATAGCGGTTGGATGGGGGAGGGGACATCGCCTCCTACCTACCTAAACTACCTTGCCATTAAAGTATCTAAATTACCTCGGTGAATTCTGAGCACAGAAGTGGTTGATGAATTGCTTTTGCATAAATGCACTTTCCCTTTGCTAGAATCTAATTTTATGAAACACACTCGTGTGTGCACGCACGAACACACACACACACGCACACACACACTCACGCTCACCAAAAGACACACATATACCAAAGCAACCACTAAACCCTCTCAAGAAGAAAAATTGAAGGTTGAAATTTTCCCTATATAATGAAGTTTTTTTAAATGTTGCCAGTAATATAAGCATCTCGGAGGAAAGCTCAAATGGTTTCATCTCCTGTAGGGAAGAGCAGTTCATGAATCATTGTTTCCATGCAAAAGTGTTTCATTCCTTTAACTGGAGCTATCAATTGTACAGGCTGATTTTTTTTTAAGTATCAAAATTTGATTCTGGTTTAAACTCATTTATTACAAGTGGAGGAAAAAAAATCCTTCTGCAGAGTGAACCCAAAAGCCATTCTGCAGAAGAAAGGCTCCCCATTCTTTTGTCCTTATAAAGTGTTTAAATGGTTTGCTCTGTCATGGACACAGCCTGGGCAGCCAAGGAGGGTTCTTAAACAGCAACATCTCTCAGATGTATTTTCATTTGCTAATTAGAAGCATTTATTATAGTTTTCATGTGTTTTTGCTGCCTACATTGGACATAGGAAAGAATGATGTAGTATTTAAGTCCCAAGATATGATGTGGTGAAATAATTTGGTGTTAGGTATTACCTCATGGTGGAGTTGTTTGCTTTTGGTGCCCCTGAGAAGGGAGAAAATGACTTTGGTCTCCACATGTCCTAGGATATACTGCCACTTATGGGTTTGTTTTCTTACATGAGTTGGAGCAATTGCCCTAAGGAATCTGGAGACAAACAGGATGGCAGACAGAAGTAGCCTCCAGTGCCTCTAGTCGGGCCTCTCTCATTTGCCTGCCTCCATTACTGCACAGTGCATGATGGTTTGGCTCTGGGTCCCAGGAGAGAGAGAATGTGGCCCAGGTGGATGAATCCTCTGTGCCTAAACCAGTTTCTTTGCTTCTCTTGCTCCACAAGCAAGCTGAAGAAACCTATTGCCCCGATTGATCATGGATCAAGTTCATATAGCACTTCAAAGAAAGAAAAGGACTTCCGAATACTAAGGTTATTGCACTTAATAACTACCCACATTTATTTCCAAGACTTCTTTGATTTGGTAATTGATGCCCCTGAATATCCCCAAAAGAATGTAAACAAGATACAATTCTTGCCTTCAAGGACATAAAAACTGAAAAGCATGACAAAAATACATAGCCCTCTAAGTAGACTCTCAGCCTTTAATCCCTCTCCATGTCACACTGCTGTAAGACCAGATGCAAAAATAGGCAGCGGTCGTGTCATTCATGATGGGCTGTCACAGGCCACCATGGCACACATCCATACACTGTCAGCCTCACCAGCATTGACTTATATTGATTTCTATGCCAATGTGAGATCACTGGTGTGTATATCTAATATCATCAACACATAGTTGTGATTTTTGTGATAAAATAGAAAAATTAATTTTCCCAAATTTTTATTACAAAGTAACATTCTACAAAGTAGGTTTTAATCATTTTTGACAGCAATTAATTTTTTCTCTATTTTAGTCCGAGAGTAAATCATGCTTCCTGAATGAATGAACGAATCGTAGCTGGTACTAAAACCTGCCCATCTGTATTTAATGGGCTTCCCTTTCACTCTCATAGTGAATAGAAGCTTGCAAAAGTTTACCTCCTAGTTTGGCCTTAATTAAAGACATAGAACATCTGGGCTACTCAGAAGAGCATTTGACTTAGGTATTGTTATTATCGCATTTTATTTATTTTTTATTTATTTATTTATTTATTTATTATTTTTTTGCAGTACCGGGGATTGAACCCAGGGGCGTTCTACCTCTGCGCTACACCCCCGGCCCTATTTTTTATACTTTATTTTGAAACCAGGTCTCACGAAGTTGCGGAGGGCCTCACTAAGTAGAGAAAGAGAGAGGGAGAGAGAGAGAGAGAGAGAGAGAGAGAGAGAGAGAGGCAGGGAGAGAGAGAGCGAGAGAACTGAGGCTGGCCGCGAACCCGGATCCTCCGGTCTCCGCTTCCCAAAGTACTGGAATTACAAGCGTGTGCCACCACGCCCGGCCTTATTATCGCATTTTATAAAAGAGAAAACTGGAACTGAGCAAGGCTAGGCAACCTTTCAAGGCTACACACAATAGGTAGGTTGTTAGCCTATGGACTGATTTTCTCTGAGTTACGTGTCCATTCCTGCTCTAAAAACCCATTCACAGATGCAAACCCGACTATCTCCAAATGCCACATCCCTAGCCAC
The DNA here is from genome assembly GCA_004027185.1 of Glis glis. NCBI lineage: Eukaryota > Metazoa > Chordata > Mammalia > Rodentia > Gliridae > Glis > Glis glis. The sequence continues at coordinate 27,050 of PVJS01009703.1, forward strand.
TACCCATTCCTGCCTCGTTGCCAGTTCACCTTATGAACTTCCCTTGACATGGATTATTCTGCCTGCTAATTCTCTCAGTCCTGGAAAGACAACTGTACTTCTTTTAGAATTAGAAAGCAGGGGTTTCCTGGGCTCCCTGCTCACCCCAAGGAAGCCTGCTGGCTGCTGCTCATGGCAGGGAACTGGGAATGTGACGGATGATGGCCGTCTGTTCCAGGAATAAACAAACTCTTCATTATTCCATTAGCTGTTTTCCATTTCCTGCTAAGCCTAACAATTTATTAGCACTATTTAGGTTAATGTATGGCTGTATTATTTTACATATTTACTTTATATTCTTCATGTGATGACATATTTAGGTGTTCAGATCTTCCATGTGGTTTCTGCAGACAGAGTTGGATGAATTGGAGGAGCTAGCTCTTCCAGATGTGGTGAGACCAGCACTAATTCCCCTTTGTATAGCACCTTTCCTCTAACGGTGCTGAAGAGATGGTCACACTGTCACTGTGAATCAAGTAGGCTTGAAATGTAGGGCAGCGTTAGGAGGAAACATTTGTGCTTGCTTCCCCATCTGCCCCCTCTGAAGATAAATCTTGTGAGGTATAATGAAAGCAGCCCTAGACAAGAACCCCAATTTCCAGCCCTCTACGATGGAGGGTTTTATAAAAATCAGCAAAGACATGTGGGTGATATGACTGTAAGAAAGAGATTCTCATTCAGACCCCTTAAAAGAAAGGCATCTATTGTAAGACTGCACATAGATTGGAATTGAGAAGGGAAAGCAAAGTCCCAGGGAATGGAGGACACTGTAGGTTCTCTCTTGGCCACCTCTTTCTCTCTCAGTGACATGGGCTTCATCTCATGATGTCTGCTTTCTGTGATCTTACCTCCCCCTTGGAGTGTCCACTGCTCTCTTCATACTGACCAGCTTCTTCCTTCCCTCTTCTCCAGGGTTTAGAAATTGGCCAAGGAGCCAAGGAGGGCTGAAAGATGTGCTTTACTTGGCCAGCTCAAGGTTTAGACCAAGTTTTGAATTTGAATGTTTTTTGGCAAGGCATGTATTATTGCTGTGTAGTTGCAAATTTGCACATTTCCTTTACTCAGATAAAGGCATTTGAATTTGAAACCACTTTATTATATATTTTATCTACTTGCTTCTATTTATTCACACTTTTTGCTACTTCTTAATTTTCTATAACTACTCATACTCTCGCCCCTATCCAATAATGTAATAATGTGCTCTGCCATATTATATATATTCTCATAGAATATACATTTCAAGACTAATTGATTCACAGTGGCTGTGTGACCATCTCTTCAACCCCATTAGAGGAAAGGTGCACCACAAAGAGGAATTGGTGCTGGTCTTACCAGTCCTGGAAGGACTAGTAGTGAAAATATATATATTGAACTGTTTATCTCCATTTTCATTCCTGAGAAAAAAAAACCTTGCTTTACCATAGTGCATAATAGGTCAGTTCAAGGTATCTCCACTGACATGTTTATTAGGTGGGAAAACACTTCGTAACTTGTACAATGGTATACAAATGGAGAGTGTCCATTATTATTATCGTGATTATGTGTTAGTGTATATTAGGGTCATATAGATTGATCTAACTTCAAAAAAAATTCTCTCCTGGCACATGTGATGATTTATTGCTTTGGAGTTTATCCAAAGACCTTAGCTAAGAAACATAGCAGTTAAGCTATGGACCAATTTTTTTTACTGGTGTGAACATACCCATGGGTCTTCTATAAGCATCTATGGGGGAATGATTTCGGATTCAGATAAATGGCTTGAATTCTTGGTTGAGTGGGATACTCTGTAGGCTCAGTTAAGCACCCTGGGGATACCTGAGCAGGAATAGGTCATTTAGGGATACTTTGAAAATAGTTTTTTTTTCATTTTTGGATACAACAAAGCCATCACTGTTGAAAAATGTGTGTAACCTTTACTTTTGATTACAAAATTGTTGTTGTTGTTGCTGGTGTGTGTGTGTGTGTGTGTGTGTGTGTGTGTGTGTGTGTGTGTATGTGTGTGTGTTACTGGGGATTGAACCCTGGAGCATTCTACCTCGGAGCTACACCCCCAGCCCTACTTCATTTTTATTTTGAAACAGGGTCTGACTAGGTTGATGAGAGTCAACTTAGTGAGACTCTAGTGAGACTTGTTGACTGTCCTCAAACCTGAAATCCTCCTGACTCAGCCTCCCAAGTAATGGGATTACAGGCTTGCACCACCATGTCCAGCTCTGTTTACAAAATTGGCCCCTTCTTCATCTTTGATATACCCACCATCACTATTAACACAGTAATTCACCAGTTTCATTCTGTTTGAAACTCCTCTGCCAACACAGGCTTAGATTAAGACACACACACACACACACACACACACACACACACACACAGAAGACATATTAAGAATAAATAGAAGCTTTATTGCTTTCTGCAAACTCTGGGCACTGAGGCTGTATGTGGTTCTCTCAGTGTCCCATTTTACAAAAAGATAAAGACAGCCACTACCAAAGAAGGCAAAAATACCATAGTAGATTGAAAGATATTATAAATGTTTAGACTTAACTAATACAGTAGCATATATTTACAAAGAATATAGTCTTTGACATATCATAACTAGAACTAATTAAAATTAGTAATTAACTTTGGAAAGAGCCCAAAGGCACAAAAAACAATTAGACAAATGATCTTAGTCCAGAGGCTGTGAGATTTTTAAATGCCTATGACTATCTTGAATGTCTCCTAAGTTTTCTTCCAGATGCACTGGAAACCCAATAGGCTAGATCTGAGCCCTGTGCTATCTGCTTTGGCTCAATTCACCAGGATGTTGTGAAGATAAGAGATCAGAGATGTGAAGACAGCAGGCATTTGGAAAGAAAGGTGCTATATGTAAACATACCCAAGGTATTATTAGCATTATTACCATTACCAACCTGTTCTAGCAGGCCTTTTCCTTCAAGAATGATTCAGTATAGTATCCAGTTGTAAAAAAGCCTAAGAAGTAAAAACAAACTACAAAAACAAGACCAACAAAGCAAACAAATCCCTTGAGTCAACCCAGGAGTGCCTGGGCCCAGCATCCTTTTATCTGTGTGGAAGATTTTGAAGGCCATAGAAGGCTGATCACAGAGCTTAAGAATAACAGTGTTCTGGGTTCAAGCAGTTGTGTGTAAGTGTTTGTGTCAGGGGTGTTATTAACCCCTTCTGATACCTACAAAATCATGCAGAGTCCTAACATGGAAGGATTGAGTCTACGAGGATGCTAGGGATTGTGGGTTGATCCTGCCAACTGATCTTCAGGTGGGAATTCCTTTACACCAATACAAAACGACAGGGACTGGAGCAGTTGGCTGTCAGGCCATTGTCTTCACCTGGCTTCCTCCAAGAGGGGAATCTGATGACAGGGACTCATGTGCAGCGTTGTCTTTGGAAGTAATCCCAGCGATTAGGAGTGAAAACCAGGGAAAAGAGAAAACGATGGTCAAAGGTGTCTTCTGGAATTGGTTCCTGCTGTGGTCAACTGGACATCTTGCCAGAACCATCTGAGGATATAGAATACTTCTCAGAATTGCTCATATCAAAAACCATTGACAGCAAAACACACTCATCCATCAGCTCTCATGCCCATGGGTTAGAGGTTGCTCTAGCTGTCTTTGCATATAACCTGTGCAGGCTTCTCTCCGTGTGGCTCCTAAGACTCCCAGCCAGAGCTTCACCCATTTCTTGTAGGTTATCCAATTTGTTGGCATATAATTGTTCAGACTAGTCTCTTATTGTCTCTATTTTATTTCTGTGGTGTTAAGTTATAATGTTTCTTCTTTCATTTTTTATTGTATTTACTGAATATGTTCTCTTAGTTAAGCTAAAGTTTGTCAGTTTTTTTAAAATCTTTTCAAAAAACCAATTGTTAGGGTGAGAAGCTAGCTCAGTGGTAGAGTTGCTTAGCATTCAGGAAAACCTGAGTTCAATCCCTAAAACAAAACATTCCCACCTATTAGTTTCATTGAGTTTTTCTATTCTTTATTTTATGTATTTCCTCCATTATTTTTATCATAAATCTTCCTTCTGCTAACCTTGGGCTTAATTTGTTCTTTATCTAGGGTGAAGTGTAATGCTAGGTTATTGTCTTATTTTCAATGTAGGTGTTTATAACCACACAAATTCATAGAAACAAAGAAGAGAATGGTGGTCACCAGGACATGGGGGCAAGGGAAATGGGAGAGTGTTCATTGGGCATAAAGCTTCAGTTATGAAGGATGAGTAAGTTCTAGAGATCTGCTATATAACACAGCACCTAAAGTTAACAACACTGTATTGAATACTTTAAAAATTTGAGAGGATAGATCTCATGTTGGGTGTTCTTACCATGAAAACAAACAACAACAATAAAAACCAAAGGGGTATGAGGGAACTTTGGGACATTCAGATGTTATTTCTTTGCTTATGGTAATGATTTCATGGCTATATGCATATGTCCAAATGCATCAAACTGTATATGTTAAATATGTGTGAGTTTTGTACATCAAATATAATTAGTAAAGCCATTTAGAAAACAAAGAAGACAAAGAATCCTAGGGCAGGAAAGTGAGCCATTTAAGTGAGGTGCAGTTAGCAGAAGCCTCTAGGGACATGAGCTGCTGCAGAGGCTGGAGTCAGGGTGAGGCCAGTGGAATCCAAGGTGATGCCCAAGAGACTCCTGCACACCAGATTGTCCTCAGCCTGCTTTTGTGTAATTGACTTATGTTAATCTAATAGCAGAATTGACATTTATTCCTCTTACGTTTCATCTTATTGATCTTTGCTCAGCAATTTGGCCTAGAGAATATTTCAAATATTCTGCTTCTTTCTCTTATAATTGCACCAATATTGGCCAGTTTTGCCTGCCCACTTAGGTGGTCTGACCTTTGGATGCAGAGTCAGCTACCTGGGATTTAAATATCATCTCCATCACTAACTAGCAACACAATCTTGGGAAGATTGTTTAACTTCTTCCCATCTATAAATTGAGAATAATCGCTACCTACATCATAGGTTGGTGGTACATTTTCATTTTAAATGTTAAAAATAATCCCCCTAAAACAATTAGCCCAGTATACAGATTATACAAAATAAGTTCTTAATAAACATAAACTATATTTTTAAGTCTAAAGAATACTACTTTATATCTTCATCTAAATCATGGGTAAAAAATATTGAACAGGAAAGGTTCATATTAAGAACCCAATGGCAATTTTCTGAACCTTCCCTTTAGATTTACATTAATCCAAGGGATGACTCTGAGTTTTGAGAGTCTAACCACTGATCTCTTGACTGAGTTCATCACAAGAGCTGATCTCAGTTGCTTTGGTTAATTAAAGGAATGCTGAATCTAGATAGCAGTGCTGCTCAAAGTGTGGTCCATGGTCCAATGCTGGCCCATCAACTATTATTAGCCTGAAATGAGATATGCACAGAAATTTAGGGTTAAGTAGGCATAACTTTTTATAGCAGTTTGACATCCAAGTTCCTGACCAATGGATTCATTTCAATGAACAGTATGTAGACCAGATGAGGCAATATGAAACTCACAAGGTGAATTATGTGTAGTGAGTTGTATGACCATGCTAAAACATGCAATCTTTTAAGATTAAATTATCAACTGTAACCCAAGGATATATAAATACAGAATCCCTGTCTATACAAAAAAATTAACTTAAATTTAATATGATTTTATAGAATAAATTGTTGGGACTGTTTTCTTACAAAGAATTGAAAATTTTTGGAAATATAGTATCACTTGTTTCACTTTGGGAAAAAAAGCTAAAAACAAATTATCCTGTTTTCTCCTTCTTGGAAATCTGGTTTCTCTGTTTTAAGTGTTATTAAAACATAGAGACAGTTTTGATGTACATTATCCCCTGTGAGTAACATTGTCATCAATCTAACCTAGATTAGATAAGTTAACAAGCAAGAAGCAAGCTCATTCATCACATTAAAATTAAATATTGATACATAAATTGTTCATTGACAGTGTGTATATAGATATTTAATAAGAGGAATTTATTCCACTCATAATTTTGTGTTACAATTACAGAATAAGAAAGATTATGATTATAACAATTTTCTCTATTTGCCTCAACAAATATTTTCAATGAACAATATGTGCAGCTTTTAAAAATTCCTTTCTTTTTTCTATGTTATGTTTGAAAATCTCAATTAAAATGCAATTTTAGGTCTATTAAATCTAGTATTAAAGGGAGCATGTACTTTGTCCCTTTTTCTTAACTGGTCAATTATTTTTAATGGTTTTACAAAAGTTAGCAATTTCTTGGGATTTTTTTTAGAAAATCTGATTTTTCACAATAGATAGTTTAGAAGAGCTGTTCTGTGCTGTTCCTTGATTTACCAACTCATTGGAGAAAGAAGATGAATAACTCTTATAAAACTAATGTAACCCTTATAAGATTTATCATCTATAAAACAAGGGCCATTATGTCACGGGAGACATTGTAAGACTGAATTTTTGCTTATGAACTAGCTTTAAAGATAGGTTAAAAAATAACCACAAACTTTTGTTCTACGACAGTGTCCACCAAGCCCATCCACAATCATAGAGCATTAGAGGTGGAAGGTATCACAGAAAACACTGCCTTCCAAATTAGTATGCCTGCCCGAGACGACAATAGGCATCAATACTCAGAGGAAGTGATGAAAACCGGGGGTACAAGGAGCACATGAAGGCCTTCATTCGGGGTCAGTTTCGTTTTTTGGTATAATTTGTCTTGCTGATCCCATAACACAGACAAATATGGCTTGGCCAATCCTAGAAGCTCTAAAATTGGAATAAAGCTATAATTCATTAGCCAACATTTATCAATCCTAGAGTATATTCTTATATTCTGGGATGATCAAGACTTGAAAAAGAAAAGTATGGAAGGAAGAAAGCCAATCATAATAGCAAAACTCAGTATATGATTTTTTAGGAAAAAAGTAGATATCCCAGTACTTTGGGAGGCGGAGACCAGAGGATCCGGGTTCGCGGCCAGCCTCAGCTCGCGCACACGCGCTAGCGTTCTCTCTCCCTCCCTGTCTCTTTCTCCCTGTCTCTCTCTCTCTCTCTCTCTCTCTCTCTCTACTTAGTGAGGCCTCTGCAACTTCGTGAGACCCGGTTTCAAAATAAAGTATAAAAAATAGGGCCGGGGGCGTAGCGCGGAGGTAGAACGCCCCTGCGTTCAATCCCCAGTACCACAAAAAAAAAAAAAAAGTAGATAGACACATACAGCTTTAAAAATACTTTTATTGAGATAGAACTCAAATAAATATAAAACTTGTTTAAAGTATACAGTTGAATTCTTTTTGTCATATTCATAGTATTGTGCAAATCATCACAATCTAAGTTTAGAACATTTTAATACATTCACTATGTGTGTGTATGAGTGTGTGTGTGTGTGTGTGTGTGTGCGCACGCGCGCGTGGTACTGGGAATTGAACCCAGGGGCATTCTTCCTCTGAGCTGCACCCCCAGCCCCATTTTAGTTTTTATATTGAAATAGGGTCTTGATAAGCTGCTGAGAGCCTTGCTAAGTTGCTTAGGCGTGCCTTAATCCTGTGATCCTCATGTCTCAGCCTCCCAAGTACTGGGATTATAGGTGTGTACCACCATGCCCAGGTTAATATATTCACTTTTACATAAATATTAATCAAGCACATGTACATAATCTGTTTTATTGAATGAAAAACCAAACTATGGTCACTGTAGAGGAATTAATGCAAGGAACTGGGCTTCTTGTCCTTCTCTGCCTACTGCTCTGGGCAGGGGGGTTGAATGAGCAGCCCTGGGCTGCAGGCCCTCGCCTCCCCCTCAGAGGTGGCTAGAGTGAGATTGCTTTCTCCCCCCTCCATGCCATGACTCCATCCTGACTGTGGGTGACACTGGGCCCTTCTGGGAAGGTTTCACCCAGTAACTGTGCTTCTTCAGACCCGGTTGGAAGAGCTGGTGACTTCTCAATGTCCACTCTAGTTTTCTCAATGTGCATGCCTCAAAATTGCAACTCCTAGAGCAATTTTGAGGCAACCACAGAACATCAGATAATTGTTTTACTCCCCACAAACCTGGATTAAGTTCAAACTGGATGTCTGCAGAGATCTATGTGTCCCCATTTCTTTTCTGTGTTTCAAATGCTGAATTCCTTGAACCATTTCCTGCTTCCAAATGTGGTTTGTCCTCTGCCCCCCCACCCACAATTCTCTATCTTTTCTTTCACTCTTTAGGAAATCTGATTGCCACTCTTGGAAGGGCATCTGGGACAACTGGTTTTTGATGAACTGTTATTATTTTAGTGGCTAGACATTCAGCCAAAAAAGTATTTTCCTCAATGCAAATAACACGTTCTTTTCCAAGTGCTCCACTCCAGAGTGTTCCTGCCACCAACCACAGCCCATGTGGAACCCTTCATGGATTAAAACAATAAATGTGTTCATCTGGAAGAGGGAAGAAAATGAGAATGTTATTTTATTGGAAAACCCAAATGATTTAAAAATAAATACAGGGGGAAATATGGCTCCCGTAGGGAAACTTCACTGTGAAAAGGCAAACATCATAAGAATGTGGTCTCTGGTTCAGGTATTCTGGACACAAAATCACTTTTAGGGTATGGGGAGCAGATCCAAGCATCAACAGAATTAAGGGATGAATCCTGTGTTTGAAGGCCATGTAGCACCTTCCTTCCCTCTCAAACAATCTTTTCTGTCTTGTGGACATTTTAAGGCTGGAATTCTGATTTTGATAAACATTTAAACGGTGGCTTCAGTAACATATATTTCAATAATTTGCGAGCATTAGACAAAGGCCACGCTGGTTTGCCTTTTCATTGTGTGTAGGGAAAGTGATAGGGAAAACAAGTTGTCTCTAAAGAACTTTGATAACATGACATTGAGACCTAACCAGAGCTTTCCCCACATGCCAGCTCTGGTCAGGACAGCATTGGCCACCAGCCCTCCCTGCACTCATAGGGAGAACATTCTAGAGCAGGGACAGTTATTGGGGAAGTCCATGGCAGAAGAAGTAACATCCTATGGCAACAGCTGTGCTCATGCATCCTCATTGGGTTCCTGGGAGGAAAGAATCAGCTTTATTGCCTAACACTGGGATCAGCAGACATCAGTGCACAATGCAGACCTACTCCTCGGTCCTACCCCAGCTAGAGAGACTCCTTCCCAACCCCAGGAAACTGCCAAAATAGAAATGTTGCCTCCATGCCTTTGAAAGGAGTTTTTCAACAATAAAGGAATTCAATTGCATATTATCTGAACAGGAGTAAACTGGCAATCTTTGTCATTTTTCTTTTTTTCTCTGAGATGTTGGCATCCGTGTCTGCTTTGATTGCTAAGGTTTTCATTAGAAAAAGTATGAAATGAACAGCTCTTCTCGATTATTAATACATATTGTCTTTTGTGAGTGATGAATTCAGACAAGTAAAGTATCTCTGTCTTTATTTTCCATCATAGTTGGTCATAAATCCTGCAACCTACAAGTGATAATGTGGTTTGGCTTCATGTAATTGTGCTGGCTGGAGCTCTGGATGCGCATGTCTCCAGTTTTATTGTGTTGGGAAGACAGACAACTCTTGCAAGTTGCTGATGGAGATGTTGGCGGGGACCCAGCTCTCTTGGGTGATGATATGTGGATTGCTTACTCTAAGGAAATGCTTTCCTCTGGCCAGTGATTTCCCTTATGGCGGTTTGTCCATCCTTTGGAAGACTATAAAGAAAGTAGAAATATTCTTCCTCTCTTCACCAGTTAATGAGCGGGTTAAGGTGGTAGGGGTGGGAATGAGCACATTGAGTTTGAAATCATAAAAGATAATAAGTGAGTCATCTTAAAGGCATACACATTACTTTAACCTTCCTTCCACCCTTCTCTTCCTTCCTTCCTTCTTCTGTCCTACACTATACTGGGTGTCATGAAAGTCCTAAGGCAGTTCATGGTCTAGCGTGGAAAAGACAACCATAAGGAAAAATTTGGGGAAGGAAGTTAGCTTTGACCACATGTGTTAGGGTGACATTAGCTGCTATAAGAATAAACTTCAAATTCTCATGACTTAACACAACAGAGGTTTATTTCTCACTCAGATAACAATCCAAAGCAGATGTTCCTTATCTGTGGGAGGCATTTCTCCATGTGGTGATAAAGGATTCAGGCTTCTCTCTTGAGGCTTGGCCTTTTTCTATGTCTTCAGAATCATTTCCAGCCCTGGGAGGTAGTGGAAAGGGCATAACCACTTCTCAGAAACCCTACTGCCATTCATTTTCCTCTGGTGAAAACTTGTCAGTGATCCCAGCTAGAGACAAAGGAAGCTTGGGAGTATGGTCCCTGTCCAGACAGCCACATGCCACAGTGTGGAAGGAGAAAAAAAATGGAATGGTCAATGAGCCACAGGAGAATGGGGATGAATTTTCTCTCTTTCTCTCTCAACAATTTTTGGATGATAATGGAACACTTAGTAGGAAAAACCTGGTAGACATACAGAAATAGGCTAGAAAAGGGACAAAGAGATGCAGGAGTCTGAAGGTTGGGATAGAAGCAAGTCCAACCTATTTTCCAAGCAAGAATACATGATATTGTTTCTTTCTTTCTTTTATTTCCATCCATCCAACTAAAATTTATTTAACATTTAGGATAGTCTAGAAACAAACAAAAAACTACAGAATTACACAAACAAAAAGGAAAGTATGTTACTTGAAATGTACAAAACTTCCCACTTTCAAACCCCCCATTACAGTGTGATTTGGCTCATTTTCTCTTCTTATTTTTTATCTTGAAGGGATCATAAAAATTAAGTCTAAAACAAATGCAATTCTTCAGATAGCAGGTTTGGTAGCCCTTTAAAGGACCTAATTTACAAAGCTCCCTCTAATGGGCGCCATCTTACAGTCAGGGAAATGAGCCACTACCTTGGCAGTCAGGTTTGTGAGCTTTTTTTTTTTTTTTTTTTTTGCCTGACTCCCCTCCATTTTTTCTTACAGCCTCAGTGAGCACAGTTTCTTCTCATCCTAATGTGGTGGGGGATAAAATGAAAGGAAAATTTCCTTAATTCAATAGTGAAACTTTCTAGTTGTGAGGCACTTTGAAATACAAACTAATTAATAAACACAACTCTCTTCCAAAGCAGTCAGGATTGCTCTTCTCATTTTTCACAGTTGAGAAGGCTGCAGTTAAAACAGGTTGCCCCAGGCTGCGCACCTCGTCTGTGGAAGGATTGAGGCACCAGCCCTGAATCCTCCCAGGACGGCATGCGGCCTCTCTAGAGAGTAATCGGCTTTTATATGGGTTGTAGCTAACAGTGACTTTCTCAACGACTCCACAGTGCCCCTGGCACCGGCTAGGCAATTAGTAATGTTCTTGTCACCAACTCTGAGTAACCCACTAAGGAGAATAAAGAAAAAGTGGCTCACTGGATGGCCCTATCTCTCATGAATACTTCTGTAGATGGGAGGAATATTTATGCAATTGTAAGCTCTGTGCTAAACTGGGAATCTGAATGATGAGAAGTAATTGTTTATATGTTTGTGGTACTAATGTATTTGGACCACAATTAGTATTGCTACCTCATAGATAGAAAAATTGAAACCCAGGGATTGTTGCTCCTAATGGCAATTGTTAGTGGATCTTTCATCCTAAAACCATCATTTTGTCTTGGCTCAACATTGATAATATGCTGTAGACAAATAGCACTGCAGCTATTTCAGGAAAAACAAGATTACCATAGGTGACATTATATGTGAGGGTTGGCCTTGACCATATCTTTTGCGATGGAAGGATTGGTTCTGAATTATTTCCTAGCTGCATTGACCCCAGTGGTAGCAGAATCTCAGCCAACCTATGAAGCCCACAGTTAAAACATTTATTGTTCCAAGACTGTATCATAGTTTGGCTATGAGGTACAGGGTGTGCCTGTTACTATAAACACTGTTGGCTGTCAAGTATAAGAGAAATTCCTAAGACAGAACATAGATCATTATAGAATCTTTGTTTCTTTCTTCTTGAATTATATGCTATTTATGTTAGTGAGGGATTGATAGCCATGAATAAATACAGCCAGGACATTCTGGGTTCATTTTATTCGTGACCATAGTGAGATTTGATATTGATGTTATAAAACTACACTGTTCAATTGGACCACCAGTAGCCACATGTGGCTATTGAGCACTGAAATGTGCCTAGTACGGATCAAAATATTCTCTACTTATAAAATACATACTGTATTTCAAAGACTTTATATGAAAAAAGATCACAAAATTATTATTATTTTTAAATTTATTATATATTGAAATGATAATGTTTTGGAAACATTGGGTTAAATACAGTATATTATTAATGTCACCTGTTTCTACTTGTATTATATGAATACTGGAATATTTAAAATTTTATATGTGGATCATGTATTTCTACTAGAAAGTGCTGTTACAGAATGCTAACCTTTTAAGAGTTTCCTAACTATGAAGGCATATTTCACCACTCAGACCCCCAGACCACCAGAAACATCAGCTGAGGAACAGGAAGTGTTCAAGTGGAAGAATGTTTCCTGACTTAAGAATTTGTCTTTATTGTTTGATTTTCTAGTATTAGAAAAGATGTTAAGGAAATATTTTCCTTCTCCTTCTCCTTTGGCTAATTCCTACACATCCTTCAAGATGGCAACACATCACTGACTCTTGGAAGCCTTCCCTTACCAACACATCTCTCTCCCCTCTGCCACCATCAAGGGGCCTGGAGCTGGGTGAGCCGCTTCTGTTCTGTGCTACCATAGCAGGATTATAATCACCAGCTTACTTGTCTCTTACCCCATTTCCTCTAAGTTCCTTATGGCCAGAGACTCTGACTTTCATTTTTATATTCCCCATACCTAGCACTATGCTAGAAACATTCCACGGTCATTTGTTCAAAGATTGCCTAATTAAAAACTAAATGTTGAATGAAAATAATTCTTTAGTTGATATTATCTCAGAATCATTCATAATAATAGTTTACATTTGATCAACACTTTATAAAAGTTATTCTAGTTGACTCTTATAAGAGTATTTAGGGGACAATTCTTCCACATTAGGAGCATCACATTTCATTTATTTATTCGAAGCACCACATTTTATTAACCACAAATTTCTTAATAATGCCCCTCAATTCAGAATTTCTGTGAAAATGATACTGATGACTACAGATTGCTATATGAAAATCATAAAGCAAAAATAATAAAGTGAATAATAAGTAAATCCTTTGCATCTGCATAGCACAAGCCAACAAAGTTTCTGGTAGGAAGGCTATTAGTGATATATAGGAAGCATTCACTGGGGCTTGAGAAAGTGCCTACAGAAAATGTTGTGTTTGGGGTGTTATATAATTTATTGTCCAAACTCAGGCACTCTGAGAGTTAATGGGAGTGCTATAATACTTACTCTGGCACAAAATGCATAAACTGGGCTGTCAGGAAGAAATCAGGGCATATGTTCATCCTAGTTATATTTAATGAGAACCATTTCTCAGTGAAGAGACCTCTGGAACAGAGAGATAAGATGCATGGCCCCGACAGGTTGATGGGAAGGAAAGGGCTCTTATAATGAAAGTCTTAAGAGTTAGGACCAGCAGCCCAAGAGTCTGCCTTTTCTGATGGCCACCTCCTAGTGAATGGATGAACCCTCTCAGCACTTCCCCTCTAGACGGAGCAGTGTCACAGGCTCTGTGAGTGGACACACACAGAAAACTGCTCGAATACCCTGTCTCATCAGTTGTGGGGAGATTCCTCTCTTGACTGATGCTTAATGAGCCCACACCTTCTGCTTTCCTTCTGTGCTCCTCGTTAAAGAAGGTGGAGAGAGAATGAGGAGTCACAAAGCCACATCTTATTAATTCTCCAAGCCTGTCATTGTTCTCAGTTGTTTCTATTAGCCTTGGAGAAAAACTAATAGCTATGCTATCTTGATCAGTGCTTCCAATTAAAACCAGTGCACACATTATTATCTTCATCTGAGAGATGAAGAGATCCAGGCTCAGAGACCTGTAGAGATTTTCCCAGAGAGAGAATCATGGGGGGGGGCTCTCTGAGACACAGCCTGGGCATTTTCCACTGCCACACAGTGCATCATGGAAATACCTCTTGAAGCCTGCATGGCCTTGATTTCATTATAGAAGCTTGAATAGAGAGGAATAGAGTGTGGCCAGCACTCATTTCCTACAGCGGCGGTTACCCTGAGCCGTTCCTTAGGCTTGTTCTCCTTGGGCCAGTGCGACTCTGCACCTAATAACACAGCAAGTCCAGCGGGCGCCTGTGCTGCTGGAGCTCCACGGTGCCGACTGGCATTATTTAAGTTTTCATTCAAAATCTCCTTTAGGGTGACTCCTGTGCCCCTGAAGTGCCCGTTCAAGAAGATCAACAAATGGCTCAAGACAGATTTTCCAGCCAGAGGAATTATTACCTTACCATCAGTCTAATGAAAACAGAGGTGAAATACCAACCTGCACTAGATAAACAGCATACCGAGCCATCCATCACACTCCGCGGCACTGAGCGCAGCACCCTAACCATTCCACTCCACTCCGCAGGCCTCACACAGACAGGTGCTCACCGCCTCAGAGAGTGGAGGCCTTTTCCAGCAAGTTTCTGTCAGAATAAAGACTCGGCCAGAAATCCTTGAAGCCATTCCTTTTCCCATTCTAAATTGCCTTTTCTCCCTTGCCACAGACAGCGGTAGCTTCTTAGGGGCTTGCTTCTCACTCGCATGCTCTGAGAAACGGGTGTTCTGGGTCAGAACCAGTTTCTCCCACTGGGTCTACTCAGCACCGCCGTGGCAGCCCTCTTTCTCAGGACCTAGTTGACAATTAGCACATCCATTCGATTCATAGAAATGCCCAATTGCTCTGGGTATAGAGAACAGGTGCCTGTCTAGGAGCTCAAAGTCTAGGGGAAAAGATAACGATCTTGCCTATGTGTTGACCTTTTCTTTTACTTTTCACCTATAGCATCACTCTTTTTGCCTGGAGGTGTTATTATTAAACTCACCTCAAGAGGAAGAAGCTAGGACTTGGTGGTGTCACCCGAAGTCATAGACAGAAGAAAATTAGAACTGAATATTCTTTGTGCAATTAGACTTCAGTCTTCCAACCCTAACTCAGTGATTTCTTTCACTGTATTGGACTTCTTTGATTCTGTTTTCAGATTTCCCCTTTTATTCCACAAATCTTAAAACGAAATCTTTTTTTTTTTTTTTTTGCAGTACTGGGGACTGAACCCAGGGGCATTCTACCTCTGAGTTACACCCCCAGCCCTATTTTTATTCTTTTATTTTGAAACAGGGTCTCGCTGAGTTGTGGAGGGCCTCGCTGGCAGTGAACCCGAATCCTCCGGTCTCAGCCTCCCAAGTACTGGGATTATAAGCGTGTGCCACCACGCCGGGCTAAACAAAATCTTTTGTAGCATCTACCAAGTCAGGTCTCAGAAGCCCCTCTGCCCAACTGTCAGTTCTCTTGTCATTTCCTTCCAGTAGTTAGTACTGATAGTCTCAGGAAATCTTGGCAGCTTCTAACATGTGTACTTATAGTCAGTAGTGGCTTCTGAGTGTATCTACTCCCTAACAGAGTCTAAGGCATATACAAGGATATAGGTCCTGGTTTAAGACTCAGGTAATTTTATTGAAGACTTTTAAATCCATGGGGTCCTAAGCCTTCATTGCGCCAAAGAACTGGATCTCCCAGCAGTGTTGGTTATGGCAGGAAAAGCAACATTCCTGCTTTTCATTGTAGGTTCTTTATAACAACCAAATGGAAAGAATCCATGAGACTGAGACCAGTGTCATAACCAGTAAGAGGCTCTCTTCACTTCCTCATACAGGGTGGCAGACCACAGAGCTTATGGTGGATACAGAGCATAGCAGTGCCCCCTTATCCATGGATTTGCTTTCAATTTCAGTTACCTGTAGCCCAAAAATATTACATGGAAATATGCAATCCATAAGTTTTAAATTGCATGCTATTCTGAGTACTGTGATAAAATCCTGCTGTGTCTGCTCTGTCCTTGCCCAGGACATGAAACATCTCTTTGTCTAGTGTATCCACGCTGTATATGCCACATACCTGTTAGTCATTTGGTAGCTATCTAAATTATCAGACAGTCACGGTATCACAGTGCTTGTTTTAAGTAACCTTTACTCAGTAATGGTTCCAAAGCACAAAAGTTGTGATGCTGGAAATTCAAATATGCCAAAGAGATTCCATAAAGTGTTTCCTTTAAGTGAAAAAGATGAAAGCTCTTGACTGAATGAAAAAAATTAGATGCAGAGATTGGTAAGATGTACCATAAGAGCCAGGCACAATAGCACATACCTGTAATTCCAGTACTTGGGAGGCTGAAACAGGAGGATTGCAGGTTCAAGGATAGCCTTAGCAACTTAGAGAGACCCTTAGCAACTTAGGGAAACCTTGTTTTAAAATAAAAAATAAAAAGGCCTGGGGTGTAGCTCTGAGGTAGAATACCCCTGGGTGCAATCCCCAATACCACCAAAAAGAGAAAAAAAATCTACAGTAAGAATGAATCTTCTATTTGTGAACTGTGAAGAAAGAAAAAAATTCTTGCTAGTTTTTCTGTTGTACTTCAAACTTCAAAAGTTATAGCCACAGTGCACAATAAGTGCTTAGTTAAGATGAAAAGTGCATTAAATTTGTATGAGTATGATTAGGAAAAATATTAAGCGCATATGGTTCAGAATTCTCCTCGGTATCAGGAGTCCACTGGGGTACTTGGAATGTATCCCCCATGGGTAAGGAGGGACAACTGTATATAAGTTATCCTTACTCTATGGTTTCTTGATTCTTCTATTGTATATGACTTGCTTCAGAAAATTTATTTTACTAGCATTACAATGTCTGTGTGCTGAATGTCACCACATCAAACTTAAATGTTGATTGTTTGCTTTCCAGGTCTATTTATTGGAAAGCATAATGCATGTTTTATTTAAAAATATGACAGTTTTAAATGCATAATAAAAATGCTTTAAAAACTGTTAATGCTTTTTAAACTCACAAATATCTGGTCTTATAAAGGAGGTATGATAAATAACCAAATACTTACCAATGCTCTGATCATCTTCCAGGAAAGAAAAACCCAACAATTTGACTTTCATTTACTAGGTAATAATATTGATAGCATTAAATCAACATGAAGCAGTAAAATTTTTAAAGCAGGGACTGTATGGATATCCTCTTTAGGTTTTGCAAGGTGAGTGACTGCTGTTGACTGGATCTTTCTAATGGTGAATGAAAGGAAGCAATACACATTTTGTTAACAATGGCTTGTTGATTAACAGGTTTGAAAAGCACTAGCACATTATAAATTGTTGATGTCTGTTGATTTTTGGAATAAGGAATCATAATAGAAACAAATTGAATATTAAATAGATTTGTGGAATGCTTATGATGTGACAGGCACTAAACATGTATTGTCTTGTTTAATCCTTATAGCAATCCCATGATTTTTCATCTGCAGTATACAAATGAAGAAATTGAGCCCAGCCTAAGATTTAATCTAGTGAGTAGCAAAGCTACTATTTGGACTCAGGTATTTCTCAGGATATTCAGGGATGGTCATACTCTCTCTAGTCAACTCACAAGAAAATGATGGATAAGTGAAAATGTTGGTTATCTGTAGTGAGCACAATACTTCCCCCCACATGGCAACACCTTCCTGGGATGGTATTATCTGAGAAGCTGCATTATTATTCAGAAATGTGTAGAAAAGAGAGTGAACAAGAATTTGAGGATGTTCTATGCATCTTATGTTAAAGACAGATGAGATGACATTACAACAGTCAGTCTCTGTCTCTCTCTGTCTTTCTGTCTCTCTGTCTCTCTCTCTCTCTCTCTCACACACACACACACACACACACACACACACACACACACACACACACCCCTACTCAGTCTCTGGTGATTGGTATGTCCCCATCTCTCGGGAAATTCCAGGCAAATCACAAAACCTGCCTCTCTGATTACTTATTTTGTGTTCCAGTACAGCTTGCCCAAGGTCACATACTTTCTTTAGCTTGGGCCATGCTGTATTTCCAGAGTAGGCTATGTTTTGCAAATCAGTTCCTTAGTATGCTAATGAGTATGACTTAAAAAAAAAGCTTAGAGTGGTGGAGCTCCATGGTTTAAAAAAAATGTTTGAGAAATGCAAATATAAACCAAGTTAAATTGGCATCTTGACTATCAAAGATTGTCCCAAACTGATTTGTGAAGCCTTGCGGGACTTGTGTTCCTTGTGACATTGGGCTATACCCATGCTTCTTCTGAAATCACTTTTTCCAAAGGGTAAGAAAATATGTTGTCTCCTTCAATTATGCATTGATATAAGTAACTTAATGTTTAGAGGTCAACCACTTACCCTATTTCCAACCTTTCGAGAGACACTTCTCTGTCACCCTCAACTACCATCTGCCATTTCTTTCCATTGCCCGCAACACTTACACTTAGTCGAGAAATAAACTTTTAAGTAACCATTATTTTACTGGAACTGTGACTAACCATATTAGCATCTCCCCCACCCTGTCTGCTCCATAAAATGCTAAATGATAAGAAGAGCTGAGATTTTGGGCTTTTCTTCTGTGGTGGTGAAACTTGGAAGTAATCCAGCTGTCGGGTCAAAGACAAACTTCACCTGCACTGTTTCAGATCCATCATGCGTGCAAAATGGAAGGATAAGGTTACACCCAGAGAGGTGCTGAAACATGGGAAACGGAACCGACCCAAGGGCCACATTAATTAAAGCAGAGCTCTGCCAAGCAGGGCTTATCAACTGAAGGGACCGGAGACTCCCCAAATGTGCACAGTTCAAGATCAAACTCAGCAAGCCCTTGCCTGTGGCTGAGTGGCACTCAAGAGGACCCATTTAAAGCACAACCTGAACTTTGCTGGCACCCACCCAAATTCCTACAGTGGACTTTGATCATAGAGCCCTAGGTGTCATAGGATCTCAGACCAAGCTGAGGCTCAACTCTTTCCACTAACAATGATAAAAGGTGGAGACTAGAGGAAAGCAGGGTAGTCCCAAAACTTCAATCAGGGACCAAGGAGATCACATTATCTTGGAAGTAGTCAGTGCCTCATACACTATCTTTGAGCCACAGGTCTGAACAGAGACACTAACCTCTGTCATATTGTGTTTTCCAAGATATTGTGTCTTTTCACATTTCTCCCCGGTTGCTAAGTTCATGGGCATCAACAGCTTTATGTATATAACATTTATTTCTCTCATGCATTTATATTCTCTAGGCCATGTCATGTGCTATGCCAGTCAGAGAATATTGATGTGGCCTAGATTCTGGACAAACATAATGATTTGTTTTTCTTTGGTATGATGGAACTCAAACCAAGCCCTAGGCTGCAAAGCTGTTCTCACGATCGATTTGACGGTTTTGATGGTTGTGGTATTGGGCCTGCCCTTGTTTCTTTGTACCTTGTTCTTCGAAGGCTCCATTCACAGAATCTGCAACCAGTTGGGAGCCAGGTGTTGAGAGAAGGGAAGCTGGTGTGCGTGGTGTGTACTGAGGGCACGGGTGGCCTGGGGAGCCGTCAGCTGTGCTGAGTGACGTTCTGGTTTCACGCCATTAGCCTGGGCCAGATGTCCTGTACAGAGGGATTTGTGGAACCCACACGAGTTATGAACTTTGCAGTCTGTAGCTATGGAAGGGTATTTCAGGAAAGGAACTCCTTCCACTTGAATCCTCTTTTTTGGCATGTCTAATACTGTTTCCCTGTGCATAGAGTAGCTACATATGGTACTAAATGTCACCTGAGGAAACAGTTCCTTTAGTTGCTAGTTATATTAGTACAGATGCTTTTTGAATTATGATAGGGTTATATCCCAAAAACCCCATCACGATTGAAAATATCAAGTTGAAAATGTATTTAATACACCTAACGTACTGAACATCATAGCTTAGCCTAGCCTGCCTCAAATGTGCTCAGAACACTCACATGGGCCTACAGTTGGGCTAAGTCATCTAATACAAAGCATATTTTATAGAAAGTGTAATTCACTGAAGACTGCACCGAAAGGGAAAAATGTAATGGTGTTGTGAGTGTGCTTTAACACTATCATAAAGATGAAAAATCTTAAGCCAAACCATCTTAAGACTGATTGTAGCAGCCAAAGAACAAGGCTTCTGAATAACTGGATCAAAACATCAAACGACAACAAAACCACAGCTATTTTCTTTGTTGTTGTTATTCGATAATTCTCTAGGAAGGGAGATTCTAAAACAGAATTCTTTGGCTATTGACATTATCTACTTTCATGTTCTTTCACCTCTGTGCATGAGTCTCCTCCAAAGACACAGTATGAGGTCATGCACTTCCTATGTCATCAGTGACACGCAATTTGCATAAGATCCTGGGTGGCACCTCATTGTGTCAGCGTATTTTATGGAACAAGCTGATGATAGCAGAACTTTGTTCCATGTCAAGATTACTATCATTGCTTTAAATCATAAAAACTGTCATTTAAAATAATCTCTAAGCTGCACACAGTGGTGCACACCTGCAATCCCAGAACTTGGGAGGCTGAGACAGGAGGATCAGTTACCACACGCTGACAGGTTCAAGGCCATCATGTGGTAACTTAGCAAGACCCTTTTTCAAAATAAAAAATAAATAAATAAAAAGGGCTGGGGGTGTGGCTCAGTGATAGAGCGCCCTGGGTTCAATCATCAGTATCACAATAAATAAATAAATAAATAAACAAAAAACAGTCTTTAAAGCAGAAAAGAACAGAGCCTAGTCTATTTAGGACTTCCAGTCTAAAGCGCACATGTTATATAATAACAAAGGACAGTCCTCTACAGTCATTTACTTACATGCAGGATCAGTGTTGTCCTCTCCGGCCCCTGGCTCCCTGTGCTCCAGTCCCACTGACATCATTAGCACCCCTGGGGACCACCCCTCTGGGCCTTTGCTCTTGGTGTCTCCTGGCCTGACTGCTCTTTTCCAGCTGTTTGCATGGTCAGCCCTCACTTCCTCTAGGTCTTTGATCAGATGTCACCATCTTGGTAAGGCCTCCCCTGGCCGCCCTGTCTAGCGCTCTCCCTGCACCAAATGCTTTCTGTTCTCTTTCCTTGCTTTATTTTTCTCCTAAGCATTTATTGCCATGCTATAAATACATACATGTTTTATTTTTAGCTTATTTTAGTGGTTATCTCCACAACCAGAATGTGAGGACAGAGTGTTTTTGTTTGTTTTGCTTCCTGTTGAGTTAGGGCACATTGGGAATGTTTACTAGGAGTTTTGAATAAATGAAGGAAGAATGTTTGACTGAATGAGGGCCAGGCTCTCCTGTTTGTTACATGTAATCAAGTCAAACATTATTTCTTCTTTTTAAGTACTGGGGATTGAACCCAGAGGCATTCTGCCTCTGAGCTACACCCCCATCCCTATTTTATGCTTATTTTGAAGCAGGGTCTCACTAGGTTGATGAGTCTCACTACCTGCTGAGACTGTCCTCAAACCTGTGATCCTCCTGTCTCAGCCTCCCAAGTACTGGGATTACAGGTGTGCGGCACAATGCCTGGCCAAACATGATTTCTTGTTGAAAGTAGTTTATACTTTCATGGAAAATTCATAGTAAGTGAATAATTAAGATAAACTATATCCATAGAAAAACCTCCACGTGGTGTTTATAGCAGCTTTATTCATACTTGACAAAACTTGGAAACAATGAAGCTGTCCTTCATTAGGTGAATGGATGAACAAACTGTGGTGTATCAGGACAACAGGATGTTATTCATCACACACACACACACACACACACACACACACACACACACACGAGCTTTGAAGCCTCGAAAAGACATGGAGGAATATAAGTGCATATAACTAGGTTACTGAAAGAAGCCAGTCTGAAAAGGCCGCCTATTGTATGATTCCAACTATATGATACTCTAGAACAGGCAAAACTATAGAGAACAGTGAAAAGATAAGTGGTTGCCAAGAGATTGAGCTGTGGAGGATGAATAGAGCACAGAGAATTTTTTAAAGGATAGTTAAACTACTCTATATGATACCATAATGGTAGATACATGTCATGAAACATTTCTACCAACCATAGATTTCAACACCAAGAATGAACCCTGGATGTAAACGATTAACTTTGGGTGATGGTGATGTTTCATGGTAGGTTTACCAGTTGTACCAAATGTACCATTCTGGCTGGAAATTTTGATAATGGGGGAGACTGTATGTGTTTGGGAGGGAGGAGTATATGGAACACCTCTGTGTTCTCAATTTTGCTGTGAATCTATGATAGCTCTACAAAATAAAGGGAAAAACAAGCCCCGCGTGGTGGTGCATGCTTGTAATCCCAGTACTTGGGAGGCTGAGACCGGAGGATCCGGGTTTGCAGCCAGTCTCAGCTATTAGTGAGGCCCTCTGCAACTTAGTGAGACCCTGTTTCAAAATAAAGAATAAAAAATAGGGCTGGGGGTGTAGCTTGGAAGTAGAATGCATCTGGGTTCAATCCCCAGTACCACAATAAATAAATAAATAAAAGCCGGATGTGGTGGCGCACGCTTGTAATCCCAGTACTTTGGGAGGCAGAGACCGGAGGATCCAGGT